>APFE030500806.1:166808-231133 GCA_000404065.3 Pinus taeda | reverse complement strand
ATTATATTATTGATGAAATCGCCTCCCATTTTTCCCATGTATCGTGGGGATTCACCCATTTATTATACATATAAATTTAGGGTGGTTCTTAAAATTTTCCCTGCATATGATTACCGAGCAATGATGTAAGCCATTAACAAATGCGAGAGAAACCACTGATGATGTTAATGGCTCTCAATGTACTATAGTACAATCCATATTTTGTGAATGAATGAGTCGAAGTCGAACACAACAGAGAATATTTCTGTCGAAGGCAAATGATGAAGACCTATTGCTAAGAGCAAGGAAACTTACCATTGATGTATGCAAGCCTCAAGGTACCAAAAAGAGTTTCCAAGTCAACTTCCTGGATAATGAGTTGATATCGACAAGAAGTGGCCTATCGCAGGAGCCTTGATGTATCCCCCATCAACAACACGAAATGGGTATCAAGATTTTGAAGACATAATGGTATTAATTATGTAGAGTTGGTTCAAGAACGTCAGATATGAATGAAGGCTTGGGATTATCATATAAGATATGAACTGAGGGACTTCTCTTCAGCATATCGACGACACTTCATGGAGTTGGTAGCATTGACTCAAAACTGATTATGGAGGTTTTTGATGTGGCGTGATGAACTAAAAAGCCAACCTGATTTCCCAACCCAACAGTCACGAAGATGAATTGAAATAGTGTCATGTTCAAGAGTGACTCACTACCATTAATAGGTAAAGTATCATTCTTTTCCAATTTCCCCAACCAATTCTGGTAAGTACCTCTTTATTTTTTACAAGGTTGAGGAGAAAAACATATGCTTGATATATAAGTTCACCCTTCAGGTGAATCCCTCTGAGTATTTTTAATGAACCCTAAGAAGGAGTGGTTCGCTCTCGTTATGTTCTACGCATCTAATTTAGTTTGATTCTTTTAGGAGTCCAGCGGATGTGTAACTCGACTCCTTTCTTATGTTTAGATATTTTGAAAAAGAGGTGAAAAAAGAAAACCCGAAAGGTTCCTTTTCATAAATAGACTCTTGAGTCGGAAAAGGAAAAAACCTATATTAAGGAGAACTTCTTAGCCATGTATGACTAAGGTATTCCTTTTTTGTAAAAAGTCTATCTCAGTCTGGAAAAGGGTTAAACTTATACTGAGTAGACATATTTCCATTTCTTTTAACGAGTTAAAAAATAAAGTGCTTGATAATATTTTCATGTTTAGGGAGTTTGAAAAGAGCTGAAAGAGGACTATAGGGGGTTCCTTTTTCGTGAGATTACAGAGGTTGAAAAAGTGATGAAAGTATGTTCCATAGTCAAAATGATCTGTTTGAACTCAAAAATGTTACTAGTTCCTTCAAACAACTATTAACCTGCTTAGAACATCACCAAAAGATTAAAAATATTTGATACATGGTAAAATTAGGTCAAATTTAGGACAAAATAATAAAACATAATTAAATAATCATAAAAGTGACCATAAATAGGTGAAAAGTAATTTCAATTTTACCATTTTACATTTTACCTCTTTGTGAGTGAGCCCTGTGTGCATTTTGCTCCCGATCTTCAATAGCTAGTTGCAGTCAATTTGGTGAATCATTTTGGGTGTCGTCACTTCTAGGTAGGATATCTTAGATTCCTCTTTATTTTCACTATTCCAATTGTTCATTTCATGCAATTTTTTTCAATTTTTGAGTGATTTAGGGTTTTAATTTTTTCCCTAGCTCTAACGCACCCTAACAATGTCAAAAAGTGCACTAGACTAGTTAAAATATAGTTGTGGAGAGTGATGCAGGGCACTGTATCCCTTTAGTAGGGTGCACTGGGCACATTTCAAAAAAATGTTTTACTTTCTTCACTCATATTTCTCTTAGATTTTTGCATGCGATTTACTCTAATGAATTTTCTTATCATGTTTCATGTATCCATCAAAATGAAATGGATTTTATTTGGTGAGAAGGAGAAAATGAATACCAAGACATGGATGTTGCCAATGATCTAGCAACCATTCAAGCATTTAGAAACTCTGGGCTTCTTAAGTTCTTTTGGCTTCCTGGGATGAGAGCACAAATGGAACTATTGGCGTATCTTGTCAGGGCATGGGATGTGTAGGCATATTCCTTTAGGCTTTGAGCACATATGCACAACATACAGGTGGAAGACATTTATTTCTTAACAATTTTATTGAGGAGAGGTGCTTCTATTTCGCTATCTGGTTTGAGAAGGGGCAGAGAGACTTTCAAGGACTATATTGCTACACACTGTAGACCTCAATCCCGACCAATAAAATATGAGAAAATTGAGACAAAGGATGTGATATCTTTGCCTCTGAGGACAATCCTTTTCATCATCATTAGATTTCAAAGCAGTGCTACCTTGCATTTGTCTAACAAGTCCCAAATGAAATACGCATTAGAGTGCATAAAGCCGACAATGTTCAGGTGAAGGGAGGGCGTGTTAGAAAAAATGAAGGAATATCTGACCAAGGAAAAAGATGGGCGATTGAAATTTTTTGCGTATGGCTACATTTTGATCTCATTCACTTTGGAGAGGATTACATTACTCCATCAAAAACATATCCCTCTCAAGCTTCTAGATCCGAGAGCTCCATGAATGAGGCAATGGGTAGACCTCATGTCTACACATGCAAGTTCATCTTCCATGTGTTTCACAGCTGTCTTATTTGGATGGTTGTATATGCAACTCATTATGTTTGAGGACTATCCATATGTTAGTATGGACTATCGTGGAGATTCGGAGTCCGTGCTACCTAAAGGAGAGCAATGGATTGGCATAGGTAAAACAAGACCATTTTGATTGTTTTTTTTATCTTTGAGTTTTAAATTTTATTTTTTTTGGTATTTTTCATGTATATAATACTAAATATCAATTTTTAAATGTAGACATTGGACCTCTTCGATCAGTGCATTTCTGCTATTTTCAGCATGTTGGATACCCACAATAGAAACAGGTTGGAGTACAAGTTTTTTCAAGGCCACGAGAGGTGTTATGGGATCTTAATGTGGTTGAGACTCTTGCATATTTTGAGAAACATGCTAAGGGATTAACCGAGGGCATACGAGAGACTAGGGTCACTTAGATCCCTATGAGACCGCAATGCTATACTATCGAGGTGCGTGAGCACATTAGTTAGCTATTGTGAAAAGTAGCTCGTGCAGTTGTATGTTACCATGAGCACCATCGACAAGATTAGTCTACTAGGAGGCTATAGAACCATATTTTTACTATATGCATTTTTTATATGATAGGTTGTGTGGCCATCTGTGTCTCGAGCACATATTTTTAAAACCAAACTTTTCTATATATACAACTATCTACCTAGTGATGTTTCTTATGTGTTCTATTATCTTGTTCATTGTATGTGATGTGAATTGAATTGAATTTACATATGTCACAAATATATGTCTATAACATGATTTTTCCAATGCATCTATCAATGTGTTTAGACTTCTAGGAACATGTTTATATTGGATATAATCAAAATGTCTTTCCATAAGGTGAAACCTTAAAAATATATGAAGCATAATTGGCCTTCTAACTAAATAAACATTAGTCAAGTGTAGAACTACAAGTTGTGAGTCAAGTATGACAACTCTACGATGGATACAATGAGAAATAACATCAAACAACAACTTGATCACTATGCTATACTTAGTGATTTTATTATTAGAGAGATTGATACATTTTGATATGCCCACAAGGTTTCATAAATGATAAGATAGCAATCCAATTTTTGGATCCCTACCATGCACTAAAGAATCATTTTCAAGACTTTTTTTATAGCTCCGACTTCCCCATTCACCTTTGGGTAGTAGGGAGTTGCGCTTTCATGGTTAAGGCCCATCTCAGAAGTGAGATCAGACATCATGTGATTACTAAAATGCTTCCCATGGTATGTAACTATAGCCTGTGGTACACCAAAACTTACAATGATGTGATTGAATAGAAATAGAGTAGTTGTTTCACTAGTGTTATTATATGCAGGCATCGCCTCACCCACTTGGTAAAATAGTCTACCACCACAATGATGTAGCCATGCCCCATGGCCAAGTGAGGGTTACATGTCATAAAGTCAATGCCCCATTTTGAGAAAGGTAGAACAATGATAATAGGGTGTAAAGGAGCTGGTGGAGCATGTATTTACAATCATATATCTGGAAGGCATGACACTTTTGGACTACAAGGATATAATTGTAAAACATAGTAGGCCAAAAGTAGCCAGCACACAAAATATTTTGTGCGATGGCATACCCAAACATATGTCTACCACATGCTCCAGCATGGCATTCATTTAGATATTTCTCAGCCTCCTCATGAGTGAGGCAATGTCTAAAAAATGTATTAATGCCATGATGATAAAGGGTGTCACCAATTATAATATATTTTTTAGCTTGTTATCAGGTACGTCATTGGTCAAAGCGAGAGGTATCGGGATGGAAACTTTAGGTGTAGAGATATATTATGATGTCTCCATGCCATGGGTCAAATGAATCTATTAGGAATAATGACTCATATAAAATAGAATCGTTAGATGTTGTTTTGGTTTCAGAAGTGGGAAGGTCACAGATTAGTTTGAAAAAAAACTAAGGGTTTATTAGATTTAGACTTGATGAACTCAAAATCAAACTCCTAGAGGATGAAAATCCATTTGGAATTATTTCACCCCAAAAATTTCATGACAATATGTATGTCATGAGGTTGCAATCAGAAATAACCATAGTCTTGCGAAGAAGGATATAGTGGAGAAACCTTTGGACAATTTCGACAGCCACCAAAGCTAGCTTTTCAACATGAGTATATTTGGTCTCAATATCATATAAGTTCCAACTCAAGTAATAAATGGGATGTTCGTCCCCTACGTCACCCTCTTGGACCAATACCATAGCAATGGCAGTTATTGTAGCAACGAGGTACAAGAAATAATTTCATTGATAATCTGGGGGATAAAACAATGATGCTTGAATCACAACATCTTTCAAAGCATAAAATGCCTTTTGGGCAATGTCGTCCCAATGAAAGGGAACCCATTTCTTCAATAATTGATTAAATCCTTTGGTCAATTCAACATAATTGGAAACATATCTCCATATAAAGTTACCCTTCCCTTGGAGTAGTTGTAGCTGAACAAGAGAGGAAGGAGCAGGAAGATCTAGGATTGCCTAGACTTTAAGTGGATCAATACAAATTCCTTTCTCTGACACATTGAAGATGAGAAGTCATATGGATTGCACACAAAACACACACTTGTGTCAACTGAGCCTAATGTTATAATTTCAAAAACATATAAATATAATCCTGTGATGCAAGGGATGATCCACATGGTGTTTCAAGTGGGAAGGTAGATCATCCAAATATGGTTGTACAAAGTTTTTAATGTCATGGAAGGAATAATTCATTTCCCTATGAAACATTTGCCCAGCATTTTTCAATCATAAAGGGAGATTTTAATATGCATATGTGTGGCATGGAAAAATAAATGCATTTTATGTTGGTTAGATGGGAGAATGTTGATCTGTTTGTAACCAGAAAATCCATTGATAAACAAAAATACGTCACTTCCAGCATAATTATCAACAATCTAGCTGATAAATGGAGTAGGAAAATTATCCTTAGGATAAGCACGATTGATTTCCTAGTAATTGACACACACACGTATTGTTCCTTATTTCTTCATGACATGAACAATGTTTGACACCCAATCAGCTAGAGGTACTAGGTAGGTGAAACTAGTACGAAGAAGTTTTTCAACTTTAACCTTCATAGCAGTAGCCTTCTGAGGATAGACCGAATGTAGGTGTTGTTGAACTGGATTGGTATTGGGATATGTTTTGATTTAATGTAAAACAATGTTTACATCTATATTTAGCATCTCTTTGTATTACTAGGTGAAAATGTCTTGAAATTCATGGAAAAGGGATTTATATATCTTGATCTCATCAGGAGAGCAAGATGCACCAATATGTACATTCTCAACAATTCTGGGCTTGATAGAAATATCAAGAGGGATAATCTTTTCAATATTCGACAAATTCTTCTCAGAATCGATATCGTGGATAGATACAAAATTCACATATATCTCAATGACATTGGGTGAATAGAAATCACTAATATTATCCTCATAGAAATGTGGCAAGGAGGAAAGATGATGATTCTCATCTCATCGCAGATCATCCGACATCATGACCTCCATGATGCTTTCATTAGTAGAGAATTTACTAAAGAAAGGATCAAAAGGCATACCATAATCTAAGGAATGATCGACCCAATTGATCGAAGAGAAAAAATCGGTGTGCCAAATAGGCTAAATAAATGGCTTCGTATTCGAGCTCAATCAGACTGAGTGACATGCATTCACCAAAGTTATCAATATTAGATGAATCTGACACTATCTGAGGATCATATGGAGTAATATAAGAAGATATCATGTTGATGTAGGAAATTGGGCTTGAGTTTTTGGGAAGAGGATAAGGAAGAGGAGGAGGAAAGGAAAAGGTTCCCATAAGGGAGGAATCCTTAAGAAATCCCACCTAGACAAGCTAATATGGTTGTGGGGTTTCTCCCACAAGAGGGATGCTTCGAGTAACTTGAGAATTATTTGCAAAGAAGGCGAGCTGATCAATGGCCATTATGCACCCATGTTGGAAATAATACTGAGAGGGGGGTGAATCAGTTTTATCAATTTAATAATATTTCATTTCCATGAACAGATTTATATACACTACTTCGGTTAATGAAACTTGCATATATACACAACTATGTTTAGAGCAACCAGCGTACACCTTGTAAACTTATAATTTAGTCAGTTGATCTTTAATTTGTGTATTAGAACCATATAAGAAGTAACAGGTATAGTTAAAAACATAGCATACAATTAGACACAAGAACACAAGATATAAGGTGGAAACCCAATGTGGGTGAAAACCACCTACTGCAATTTGTCTCTATCTTCTTTTAATAAGAAACTTCTTTTTACAATATTTATGTACTAGTGTAGTCTTATACTGGTACGCAGGCTTCTACCCGCAGAAGGCTACAACCTTCTCTCGTTCTCTAGCTTCACCTGGAAGGGATCTACAACCCTGTATCTCTTGTACTAGCAGATGTACTAGTACGTAGGTGCTGACCTACAGAAGGCCACAACCTTCTCTTTTCTTCCAGGGACCACATTTCATAAATTTTCAGACTAGATCCATCAACAACATCAATCAAACATCAAAATATATCTGCATCAATCAATCTCCCTTGCACTAACCAAAACTGAATCAAACAATCACTTCTCTAAATGTTGTAACTAGAATACAATAACATTACCAAAACCCAACTAGAACCCAGAACACTGCAGCAATAAATCGAAGTAGCAAAAACATATTTTATGAGATGTACACTACTTCAATAACTAGAACCTGTGTGCATACGCTGCTATATGAAGGCAAACCTGCGTATACGCTATTTTGAATTACCGAACCAGTGTGTATATGCGCCTTTGCTATACTGAACCTGTGTATAGATCTGTAAAACATAATTTACCCTTTTTAACTTTTTAGACATTAGTTATACCCAGATCATTAGATTTACAGATCAAGGCATGCGCCAAATATAAAAGATCAAAATCATACAAAGATACTTCTCTTCAAGCGTTAAGATCTTGACCCATCAATAGAAATTATCCTTCTTCTAGCACTCATGTTCCTCCTTGATTCAGATCCAGCTATGCACCATAACCCAATCACTAGTATTCTAGATCTTGCCCTTCATTAGATATTCAATACTTGAGTGCATTTGCCTAATGATCTCCTCCTCCTTTTATAGTCTTAGGCCTTACTCAATACCATGGTGCAAAACCACTTAGAAGCAATACCTTGGACCAAATACCTAGGGTCAACACTTCGGTCAGGATACCTTGGATCAATACCACGGGTCAAAATACAAAGGACCAAATACCGAGGACCAAAACTAGATTTTCCAACATGTACATGCTTTTTCTTGTGTGAAAGTGTGTGTATACGCATACGCACCTTCTAGACTTCTAACCCACGTCTATACGCGGCTTGGTCAAGGGGAACCTGCGTATATCTCTTTTCCTTCATTCTGAGAGCCTAAACTATGATTTGTCATCTGAGTGAGTTGCCATCAAGGAAAATGCTTGTGTCATAGCGCCAAACCTATGTCATAATACCAACAATATCCCCCTTTGGACTTGATGGCAACCCCAAGTCACTCAAAGTCATTCTCCCCCTTTGTTGTCAAGGGCAAAGGGTTATGCTCCCCCTGAGTACATGCTGAACTTTTCGGAGATGCTGAAGTGTACTGTTCATGCTCCCCCTGACAGAAGACAAGGTCTGCACAATGATGTTCTACAAGAAGAACATGACTCTATACATCATAAATAACCTTCCTATCACCAAAGATTCATACATATATCCATCTCCAAACCAAGTGAGGATATACCAAGATTGACTCATCCACCCAACCAAGTGGGTATACACCAAATGTTTATAAATGATAAAACAAGAACCTTACATCATCCATCCCAGGCATAGTGGGGAAACAAAATAGGTCGTTACATGACCTTGATAATAAAATATATACATGACATAGAGACAAAATATCTAAAAAAAGACTATGATAGTCATCAACAACTATCATCAGTAGCATCTATCAATCACCATCCAGACTAGCAACCATGATCTCCCTCTACACCTGTTCCACCTGAATAAAAAGCAACTGTGAAATTGTACAAGATATTCTAAGGTAATGCCAACAATGATAATGCATTATATGCTCCCCCTGAACCTGTGCCAAATGATCACTAATAGACCCATATCAGACTCTTTTCATCCTGAGTCTGTCCCACTGACATTCTTCAAACCAACATATACGTGGTTGTATCCATAGAAGCCTGCATATGTATGCGGATATGCTTCATGAAACTCGCGTACAACCGCTGTTCTCTAAAACAGATAAGTGTCAATTGCAAGATGATGCATCAACTACTCCCAGCTTCTGTCTGAGGTATTCAAATGTCTCTCTAGGCAGTGGTTTGGTGAATATATCAACAACTTGTTCCTTGGAGGGAACATACTCCAATTTGACCTTCTGTTCAAGCACTTGTTCCCGGAGAAAATGATATTTGACAGGTATGTGCTTGGTCTTGGAATGCATGACTGGATTCTTTGAAACACTGAAACACTGATGTGATTTGAAACACTGATCACATAGAATGGAGATGGGTGGAGTACATGTGATCTGAATGTCTTGCAATGTTTGCATCATTTAAAGGAGTTGTGTGCAACAAGATGCAACAACTATATATTTTTCTTCAGCTGTAGATAATGCAATTGAACTTTGTTTCTTGCTGAACCAAGACACTAATATAGAACCCATATAGAATGCACAATCACTAGTGCTTTTTCTACCATCCACACTTCCTGCCCAATCTGCATCTGTGTATGCATGAAGTGTAGGATCTGTGTCCCTAGGATACCATAAGCCAAAATTCTTAGTTCCTTGAAGATATTGAAGATCCTTTTGACTGCCTGCAAGTGTGATTCCTTTGGATTTGCTTGGAATCTTCCAACTATTCCCACTGCATGCATGATGTCTGGTCGAGTACTTGTTAGATAGAGCAGACTACCAATCATGGATCTGTAGGTTGGTTGATGTACTGCTGCTGATTCATCATTTGTGCTAAGGCTGCATCCTGTTACCATAGGGGTACATACTGGTTTAGAATCTTCCATGCCATATTTCTTCAAGATCTGCTTGAGGTACTTGGTTTGTGATAGAAAGATACCATCTTTATCTTGTTGAACTTGTAAACCAAGAAAATATGTGAGCTCACCAAGTAGGGACATTTCAAATTCTTTCTAAATTACCAAGCAAAGTTGTGACTCTTGGCTTCTTCATTGCTACCAAAAATGATATCATCAACATACACAACAAGTATTAGCAATTTATCATTGTCAATTTTTATATATAAATTGCTATCAGTTGATCCTTTTGAAAAACCTTGTTGATGAAGATATTTGTCAAGACGATAATACCAGGCCCTTGGAGCTTTTTTTAGACCATAAAGAGCCTTTCTGAGTCTACATACAAGTTTTGGATCATTTCCAAGCATGAATCCATCTGGTTGCTCAATATATACTTCTTCTTCTAGATCTCCATTAAGAAAGGCAGATTTCACATCCATTTGATATTCTTTGAACTTCTGAAAGCTAGAAAGAGTAAGGAACAATCTTATGGCTTCAAGTTTAGCAACAGGTGCAAAAGTTTCTTCAAAGTCTATACCTTCATGTTGAGCATACCCTTTATAGACAAGTCTGGCCTTGTTTCTAATTACTTCTCCATTTTCATTCAACTTATTTTTGAATATCCATTTGATTCCTATGACATTCTTATCATGAGGTCTAGGAACTAATTCCCAAGTATTATTCTTTTCAATTTGCTCAAGCTCTTCGTTCATAGCCTTGACCCAACATTCATCTTTGCATGCTTCATGTACATTTTGCAGTTTGATGGAGGAAAGCAATGCTAGATAGCTTGAGGCTTCTGTAATAATTCTTCTTGTCTGCACACCTGCCTTTTTCTGTCCCAAAATTTGAGTCTCTGGATGATTTTTCTGAACATATCTGGATGGAGTATTTTCTTCTACCATTATCTTCTCTTTTCGTGCTTCATTGATTTCTTCTTCTTCAGCATTAGTTTGATTTGATGTGGAAGGATAATCCTCATCTTCTTCCCACTCTTCAGTTTTTACCCACTTTGGATTTTTTCCTACTTCATCAACCATAGCATCAATTTAATTTCAGAAATTTTTCCAAGTCTTTTATTATAACACTTGTATCCTTTACTTCGGGAAGAGTAACCAAGGAGAATGCCTTCATCTACTCTAGGTTCAAACTTGCCAAGTTTTTCATCAGTCCTTTTGATATAACATTTGCTTCCAAAAACTTTGAAGTATTTTATAGTAGGAATCTTACCATACTAAAGTTCATGAGGAGCTTGAGTTATATTTACCTAAACATTCGTTTTGTTGAGAATAGTGATAGCAGCAAATGCAGCTTCACCCCAGAAGGTTGCAGGGGTTCCAGACTCATCTACGATAGCACGAGCCACTTGTTGAATAGTTCTGCTCATCCTTTTTACCACTCCATTTTGCTGAGGAGTCCTTGTGGTAGAGAATTCCCTTCTTATTCCATGTTCTTAACAGAAGTCAAAGAATTCATCCGAGGCAAATTCGCCTCCTTGATCATATCTGAGACATTTGATTTCGTGATCTGATTCATTTTCAACCAAAAATTTGAAGGCTTTGAACTTTTCAAATGCTTCGTCTTTATGCTTTAGAAGTCCTATCCATCACATTCTAGGAAAGTTATCAATGAACAATATAAAGTATTCTTCTCCATGAGGTGAGGTGACTTTTTCCTTGATGGACCACATAAATCAGTACGGACAAGTTCAAGCGGCTTACTAGCCAATCCTTCTTTCCTAGGGAAATGTGTTCTGGTTTGCTTACCAAATTGACATGATTTTCATATTGTATTTTCTGGAATTTTGATGTCAGGAAGATCACATACAATCTATAATTTGCATGCTTTCCTTATCTGAGGTAAGCTTAGATGTGCCAATCTTCTATGCCATAGCCAATGTTCATCATTTTTGCTTAGATAACATTGTTGCTGTCCTCCTTTGAGTATGTATAATTATTTGGAGTTCTTATGCCTTTGATCACTGTTTCTCTTGTATCATGCTCATGAACAACACATCCATTTGATCAAAATACTACCTCATTTCCTTGATCACACATTTGACTAACACTCAATAGATTATGCTTTAAACCAGCAACATGCATAACATTCCCATCATTGACCTTTTCTTTTAAGAGAACAAAGCCTTTACCTTTTATGACTGCAGGGGTTGTCATTTCCAAATGAGCCTTCCTTTCTTTCCTAAGGCAACTTATGACTGAGCCTTTTCTTTATCACCTGTCATGTGTTTCGAGCATCCACTGTCAATGTACCATTGATTTTCTTGTCCTTCTGCATATAAGGCTATACCACATCTTTCGGTTTGTGGTTCTTTCTTTTTCCAAGTTTTGGGACCCAATGAATCTTGCTCCTTCTGAGATGTTTGCCGAAATTTACTCTTGCATTCAGAGTCTTCATGACTAAATTTGTTACATATAGAGCATTCTATTTCATTTTCAAGAATATAAAAGTTATTGTAGGTCCTTTTTATGATCCCAATCACATTCCTTTGATTTCATGCTTCTCTAGTCATGATGGTCTTGTAAGCAACACATTGAGCAGCTTTGTGTCCAAGATTATGACATGAAAAACGTTGGCCATTAAAGGAGTTCCTGCGATTATCGAATCTACTAACCTGATCATTTAATTTCCATTGACATTCATTCTTGAAGCAGATTGAGAATGATTTACCTATGGTTGGTTATAGCTTCTGTTCATCTTTGAATTAGATTGAACCCAATTTACCTGGTGTTCTACTTTAAGCCTCTACTGACGATTTTCAACTTGTTCATTTCTCCTTGCTGCATCAAGATAGATTTTGGAGGTTAATGGCTTCTGTGCTTGAGATGGTTCTTCAGTATATCCAAGACCTGCCTTTATCAGAGGAGAACACTGCACTTTGATAATTTCATCTAAATTTTTTGATCCTTTAGCAAACTTAAGATTGAGAGCTTTTGTTTTCTCAATTTATTTTCTTAGACCCACAATTTCACATTCTAAATTTCCATTGTGTTTTTCCCTTTCAACAAGTTGGAATGTAAGAGTATCTATAATCATACTCTTTTCTTCTAAACAGATTTTAAGTTTAGAAATTTCTTCATAGATACCATCTTCATCTAAAGCATCCAAGAAATCATCATCTCCAAAATCCATCGGAAGTCTATAATCATTACTATTTTCATCTTCATCACTATTCGATAAACCATCACTATCTTCATGCGTATAGTAGCTCTTCTTATTTACACTTTGTTTTCTATTCCATTTTGCGAATTCCTTACCTCTATAAAGCTTATCTTTGTGAGGACATTTGGCAGCATAATGACCTACTCTTCCACAAGAAAAACATTTGAAAGGTAGTTTATCTCTGAATCTTCCAGAACCCCATTGAAGGTTATTAACAAAGTTTGATTCTTCCTCTCCTTCTGACGTATGTCCTGACTCATTGAGTTCTCCTTTTCTTGAAGCTTTGAATGCGGCTTCTCTCATATCTGATGGACCCCCTTTTCTCATTTCCAAAGAAGCTAGGATTTCGTGCCGCTGTGACATAGTAATACTCTGAAGATTCTGCTTTTCTTCTATGGCATAAACTTTTGATTCAAACTTAGAAGAGAAGGATCTTAGAACCTTTTCAACTAAAGTAACTTCTTTTATCTCTTCACCCAAGTTTTTTATGTGATTAACAATCTCATCTATACGTAGGAAATAATTAGCTACACTTTCATCATTGTGCATTCTGAGGGTTTCATATTGAATTTTCACAGATTGTAGTTTTGCACGTTTTACCTGATCGTCTCCTTCATAGCTTAGAATGATATTGTCCCATATTTCTTTGGCGGTTTTGAGTTGCATAACCTTGACGAATTCTGATTGTGATAGACTCCCTAATAGAGGATTGACAACCTTTGCGTTTGTTTCATACTGCTTTTTACCTGACGTATCTGTAGGAGTTTCCACTGGAAATGTGTATCCTACTTCCACGAGATCCCAAAATTATGTTCCAAGAGATTGAAGATAGGCTATGCTTCTTACCTTCCAATAAACGAAGTTGCTCCCATCAAAAATTGGTGGCCTGATGGATGCCTCTTTTTCGTAGTTTCTCATGATGATAGATATTCCTTCAAGTGATCAAGCTTCTTCTGAAGGACCTGCTCTAATTCCAATTGTTGGAAATAATACTAAGAGTAAGGGTGAATCAATATTATCAATTTAATAATATTTCATTTCCGTGAATAGATTTATATACGCTACTTTGGTAAATGAAACTTGCGTATATACGCAACTATGTTTAGAGAAACCAGTGTACACCTTGTAAACTTATAATTTAGTGAGTTGATCTTTAATCTGTTTATCAAAACCATATAAGTAGTAACAGGTATAGTAAAAAACAGAGCAGAAAATCACACACAAGAACACAAGATATAAGGTGGAAACCTAATGTGGGTGAAAACCACCTACTGCAATTCGTCTCTATCTTCTCTTAATAATAAACTTCTTTTTACAATATTTCTATACTAGTGCAGTCTTATACCAGTATGCAGGCTTCTACCTACAGAAGGCTACAACCTTCTCTCATTCTCCAACTTCTCCTGGAAGGTAGCTACAACCCCCTAGCTCTTGTACCAATGGATGTACTAGTATGTAGGTGCTGACCTACGGAAGGCTACAACCTTCTCTTTTCTTCTAGGGACGGCGTTTCATAAATTTTCAAATTGGATCCATCAATAGCATCAATCAAACATCAAAATATATCTGCATCAATCAATCTCCCTTGCACTAACCAAAACTGAATCAAACAGTCACTTCTCTGAATGTTGTAACCAGAATACAGTAACAGTACCAGAACACTGCAACAGTAAACCGAAGTAGCTAAAACATATTTTATGAGACGTACGCTACTTCAATATGTAGAACCTGCATGCATACACTGCTATATGGAGGAAAATATACATATACGCTATTTTGAATTACCAAACCAACATGTATATAGGCCTTTGCTATACTGAACCTGCGTACAGATCTGTAAAATATAATTTACCCTTTTCAACTATTCAGACATCATTTATACCCAGATCATCAAATTTATAGATCAAGACATGCACCAAATATAAAAGACCAAAATCACACAAAGATATTTCTCTTCAAGCCTTAAGATCTTGACCCATCAATAGAACTTACCCTTCTTCTAGCGCTCAGGTTCCTCCTTGATTCAAATCCAGCTATGCACCATAACCCAATCACTAGTATTCTAGATCTTGCCCTTCATTAGATATTCAATACTTGAGTGCCTTTGCCTAATGATCTCCTCCTCCTTTTATAGTCTTAGGCCTTACTCAATACCATTGTCCAAAACCACTTAGAAGCAATACCTTCGGCCAAATACTTGGGGTCAACACTTTAGTCAAGATACCATGGATCAATACCACCGGTCAAAATACCAGGGACCAAATACCATGGACCAAAACTAGATTTTCCAACATGTACCTGCTTTTTCTTGTGTGAAAGTGCGTGTATAATGATACGTTCCTTTTGGACTTCTAACCCACATTTATACGTGGCTTGGTCAAGGGGAACCTGCATATATCTCTTTTCCTTCATTCTGAGAGCCTAAACTGTGATCTGTCATCTGAGTGAGTTGCCATCAAGGACAACACCTGTGTCATAGCACCAAACCTGTGTCATAATGCCAACAACCCATGGTGAGGAAAATCTATCATTCTAAAAAAAGTCCAAATGACGACAATCATAACATAAACCCATGTACAAACTAGTCGAAGATTATAATCTAATGGTCCATCAATAAATTTGACTTCTACTAACATTGTCTTTCCACCTAATTCAATTTATAAAAAACTGAAAACTCCATTAGGCTTGAAGCCTCTTCCATCAAAGGCCTTTAGAGTATTTGGTGACTAATTGAGTCGAGGAGAGCCAATGGCCTTCCACTAAGGTAGTGACAAGATGCACATGGAATCTCCTTCATCCACAATGGTTTGATAGATGGTATTACTTTGTACAAAAACCTGAAAGATGAAATATAATTACGTTAGAAGTATGGGCATATGAGTCTCATGATTAAATACTACAAGGTTATAATCTGAAGGATCAACAACTCCAATTGTAGCAAGTAAAGTATTCTTCTAAGTGGGATAATTTTGCAACACCTCAAGAGTAGACATAGCTAAAGGAGCTTGAGCAATATTCTCAAATACAAAAGATAACACTACATTGAATATAGATCGTAGAAGCCTCAAATCAGTAATCCTCAACTATGTTATAACTTTGTGCAACTCTCACACGAGGGTTCAATGAGGGTTTATGAATAACACCCTTAGGAGGTTTAATTGTTAATTCAGTAGGAATCACATTTGGAGTAGGATCAGAAGCAAATGAAGTAGAACTAGTAGGTTCATCAGTAGCCTGACCAGTCGAGGGATTCAAATTACTTTATTTCTTATTCGGCGTTGCCATCATAACTTCATTTTTCAACTTGGTGGAGGATAGCATCATAATCTAGGAAGAGAAAGTGGGATCCCAAGCCAACATGTTAGTCTCCTAGTTAGGAAAAGGATATGGAAACACAAGAGGTGTGAGAGATGATTTAAGGAATTTATTTACATCTAATCGATGTGGAAAGTTAGGATTGAAATTCCTCTCATTAAATATTAAGCAAGGATAATGAGGTTTCAACTTTTCTTCAAAAGTCTGGTTATTTTGTTTGTCCTATGGAGGATTATCTTTCTTCATTTTCCCTTTTCCTTTCTTCTTACTTATTGGTTGCTAATATTTTCCTTTCATAAATTGGATAACATTGATCTGGGAAGTAGAAGCCACAAGAATGGTAGAAGAAAGGTTTTGGGTAACCACAACGAAAGTTGAACCAGATGGTTTACTCACTGATTGCTGGCTAGTAGAACTAATCACGCCATCAATGGCATGTGATTCTTTACCAAGAGGTTGTTGAATATTATTTGAAGGTCGTAGAGCATTTGGTATTTTATCATAGAGCATTCTGGATTAGGTATAAATAAGATCAAGATATTGGGCATGAGAAATTACTTGCTCTTCGGTCACAACTCCACCTTTATCAACGCCATATGTTATGGATGGTAACAAAGACTTAATAAACCATTCAGCTCATAATTGGTCAGGAACGAATGTTTTGACTAAATGATGGCGACATCGCCACTCATGAATATTGTTAGACAATATTTTTTCACACTCCCTATTTCATATCCTAAAGTGTTGAACTTTGTACCTTTAATGCCACAAATGTCACAAAATGATGAAATATGTCAATGTATTCACCATGTAACATGTTCAAAGCATCCCTGAAGAAAAGAAGAAGACTTTCCTTGAAACAATTTTGAAGAACTTGTCAAAAACCTTATTTTTTAGGATCAACGCGTTTTGCATAACTAATCACCCGTGTTGATGACTTGTTGCACAATACTCTCCTAGCACTGTCGGCGCGACTTTTATCAGAAAAATATGTGCTAGTCCTCTTCAAATAATTTTTCCCAAAATGGAGGAGAAGCTTATCTTGCTAGAAGTCTCAAGAATGACAAGTTGTTTACTGATGAATGAAGATTGGGATGAGACCTCCCATTCCTAGTCCTTTACCTTACTTTCATGGATCTTTCCCTTGAGATTTGGAACTTCTACCTCCTTTCATGGATTCTCAACTCCCTCTCCTTCCCTATAAATGATATCCCTACTATCCAATAATGGTTGGATAATTATTGGTTTCCATCCTAGTGCTGAACTATGCCCAATTTGAAGGTTAAGTCTAAGACTTTGTGTAAGGAGAAAGTAGTGCTTGAAGGTGAAGGCTAAGAATTGGAGACTCACCTAAAGGAGGCTTCCAACATCAAGGCTTAAGTGGTTGTAATGCTTCATTTACCATCTATTAATAATACATTATGTGTTTTCTTTTCCATAAATGTGTCAAATATTGCTCATTTAGTGTAATACTCCTTGATTTGTTACATCGTTTATATTGGAATGAATTTTGCTATGTATGTGTTTGTTGTCTCCATGTGATCTTCCTTGCAGGTATTCATCCATAATGATGAAGAGGAGATTGAGCTTGGAAACAAAAGAATCAAGGACGACGTCGATGGATGTTAGCATCAAAGTGAGGTAGTTTATCTATCCTCCTTTGTGTTTTATGGTATAAGCTAGGCAAGTTCACATATATTTGTCTTTGTTTGTTGCTATATCCTCTGATAGGAATAGAGGTATTGTTTCTATGCACAGAAAGGATTGCCTACACAACAAATATGATCAGAAATATGAGTGGAATCATATTGTTTAAAGGAAGTCAAAATTTCATTTTGTTTCATAATGAATGGGCAACTAAAAATGAGTTAAGAACATGGTTTCTAAGGCACTGCAATTATTGAACAAGCTCGTGGCAATTTAATATACCTTTTTTCTACCATACCAGTAAGTTTTCACTAGAAAAGACACAATTTCGATAGAGTCATAATTTAAATAGTTCTAAGAACACCATAAATGATACATCATGATGTGCATAGATGGGTCTTCTCTAAGATTTCCATTGAACTTCGTGATATCTCTAGGAAATTTCGTAGGAATAAGTGACCACCAAGTAGAGGCACAAATGGGATCATTTGTAATGTGGGTCATATCTGGAAATTCAAAGGTCACTGCAAATGGAAACTGTCGATTAAAGTCTAGTGGAGGGTATTCTAGGTAAGATGGGATGGCTTGAGAAACAAGTATTTCCACTCCAAGATTCTGATAACCTGGGTAAACATAACCCTACATCCCACCTCTAGGATAACCTTGCAAAGGTTGAAATTGTTGGGTTTGCATTTGCTGACCTTGGTAAGGTATTTGAGGAATACCTTGATATGTTTTCCCTATGGGATTTTGCATCATCCCTACATAAGGTGGGATAGGTTATGTCTGTTCCATACCCTATACAAGTTGACCCATTTGGATTTCAGGAATAACCTGACAAGGTGGTGGAGTCTATAAGGAACCTTGAAGAGGCTAGGTAAGTGGAACTTGGGAGACCCCAGATACCAATGGAAGAGGTTGAGTTAGAGGTGCCTCCTATAAAGGTTGACTTACGTGAGCTTGATCTTGAATAGATTGAGATATAGGTTGAAAAACAAGAATATGAGATGTAAAAAAAATAGGTTGAGAGGTTTGAACTTGATTCACAAGCGAGGTAGGTTGTACAGAAAATGTCGATTTCCAATAATTGACAGTCATTCCTCGATATTGAGGACTCGAATGAGGTTGAGAACTAGCTTGTAGTATTTCATTAGGAGATGTAACCATTATGACTACAAGTTCCCCCTGCTGAAAGAGTAGGGGAATACAGAGGTAATTTCCCCCCAGGATGAGGGTACCCAATATGAGGTGGATTGGGCTATTGTAAGTTTCCATACCCACTAACATAAGGACCAGATTGCTTATCTACTAAAGTTTGATATGGATGAGGAATATTAGAGTATGTAGCGCTCATCAAAGAAGTCTTATATGGGATTCTAGAAGAGGATGACATGGGACAAGTCCATGGAATAGATGATGCACCAGAAAAGGTACTGAATAATGATTGGTAACCAAGCATGATGGACAGGCCACCATGTAAATGTGTCTTTGGTGATGTTGAAAACATAAAATAAGTTACGACATTGGTTGTCTTGATCATAATAGCACATGTAGGCTGAGAAACCATAGGAAACTCAGTCATGGTCAAATTTCCCAATGAGGATTGTCGAGGGAAAATCAAGGGCGAGTTGAAAAGAGATGAATCAGATGAAGGAGCTTGTACTTGAGTATGAGGAGGAGGTACTTAATAGACATGAAGCCCTATTAAATGAACATGGGTTGAAGGTTGAGGTTCTTCTTAAGGGATCTCCTCAATGCTCACAATACCAGGTTGAAGTTGTTCACTATTGGTCTAGGATCTAAAGGTTATGGTTGGGTTTGAGATAGAGGAAGAAAAGAGGAAGTGCCTCAAGTAACATGGTAGTTAAATGAGGTGCCTTAGGTAGTTTAACCTTAGGTTGTATATATCTAAGTTAAGAAACTCATGTCAATAATTTCAAGTAATAAAATCTCAGGTGCTTCTATTTTGACTATGTCGGACTCACCAACTAGTGGAGAAGTTATCTTGGGGTCAATACTCCCATGAAAAGAGGATTATGGTGGATCAATTGCAGATGGAGGACCAGAAGGGGTAGATCTCGAAGTACCAGAATCGATATTCTATATATTTTGTTTCTTCTAACGACATCCAGGAGTTTCCTCAGGTGGAAGAGGAGGAAATATTTGCATCCTACATAAACGATGAGGTTGAGGAGGTTGTTCCTCCACGTTGGTTTAATACATTTCGGAAATTAACAACATAAATAAATAAAAAAGGGGTAACTAGGAAAAGGAGTGTACTAAGAAACTATGAATTGTAATATATAACCTTGGATAACCAAGAATTTATGAACGAGCATGAAATCTCCCTAAATGTCGTGTTCGGTGTATCATAGTGTACAAGGCGGTTGCCTCGGTTACCTAAGGTGAGGATAACAACCTAGTTTGGACTTACAAAATATACCCAAAGGTATGTGGAAGTGTAATATGTGTTAGTGCTATATAATACATAATCATATGATGAGATCATTTTAATATAATTTTCATGTAGAATGCCATCCAATATACCCAAAGGTATGTTGAAAATTGTCCTATACACTTATATACGTGGAACGAGATATCACCCTCGGAATGCAATGCTAGCAAAAAATGACAACTTCTATGTTTATAGATGTTAGAACACATCTCTAGCTTATACGTCTAGAGGCTTACATTAATGTTTCAAATTTTCCTTAAGGTTGATTGAATATATTTTAAAGTTTATCTTGAATTAAGTTTCAGTTTTCAAGGCTCACCGCGAATTTCACCTGAATATGCTAAAGATGAAATCTAGCATGATAAAATGAAATAGTTTCTTTTTCAATAAAAATCTATGTATGGGAGGGAAGAAAGAAAGAGTAATGCAATAGTTTTTGCTTTTAAGTAAATTCCCTAATGCAATTTTTCCAATTTCCAATTTGACACAAAAAACCCCAAATGCAATGCAAAATGTGAAATGATGGGATTTTTCTTTCCAATCCTTTTAATTTCAAAATGAAATGAAAAATAAGATGCTTGCTAAATGACTGATCAGAGAAACCACACATAATGATGAATGTAATATAAATTTCTTCAAGCAATCAATGATCAGGAAAAAGTTTTCTAATGACCTAAATGACAAGAGCAAAGAAAAAATCAAACAAATTCCTATCAAAGGCTATTTAAACCTAAATCAAACTATGTGAAGGTTTTTTAGAGATAAGGAAACACTTTGAGACAGTAGGAAAAAACATTGGACCAAAGAGAATTGGAGAGAAAGGAAAGAAAATATTTTTTTGCATATTACAGGGCTCAATACAGGTGCGGAACAAGCACCAGTGCTCTGCGACACATATATAGAGATGGAAAGGGTACGCTGAAGCAATCTATCTGTAGGATAGGGGTTGTGTTGAGGCAAATTCATCCAAAATATGACACAAAAAACAAAATCAATCTTAGAGAAGGGTTTTCCTATGATCCGGATTTAAACAGCAATGCAACAAATTACAAAGATAACCATAAACACAGAGATGTAGTGGAAATAATACTTCATTTCATTAACATGAAATAGTGAAATATGCTTACAAACAGAAATGGAAATAAACTAGCTAGGGTGATGGTAGCTTACCTTTGAGAAGAGGTGTGGCGGCAACATGCCTCTAAACTGTCTTACAATGAGGGTCGAAGGCCTATTTATTGTTGAGAAATAATGGAAAACCCTAAACATCCAAAAACCTAACCCTAGAAGATGAAACGCCAAACTGTGGGCCTCGTTTGGGCAAATTGGTACATCAACTTCCCAGGGTCGTAACTTTGGCATATGATCTCTGTTTGACGTGCACAATATGTTGTTAGAAATGTCTATATGAGAACTACAACTTTGGGAAGAGAAACATTGGTCCATTAACCCATGATGCTCCCAGTTTTCCCAAAAAACGTCATTTAGGGCCTCAAAACGGCTCCGAAAGTTCAGGACCTAAAAAACTGCTAAAAATAGTAAATTGTGCTACAGTTAAGGAAACTGAAAAGCTGAGAGAAACAACGACGGGGGTCCAAGTGGACTTGGAAAGTGGCCACCAATATCCACCTGGATCATTCCTCCCACCTTAGGAAGCAATGGTCCCCATTGTGTTGAGTTCCTCCATGAGATGAGGAAACTTCTGCTGAACTTGGTCCTTGGTGAGCCACTTGCCCTGGTGAAGGAATTGGCCTACTTTGACAACTCAATACAGTTGGATATTCTGTTGGCGAGTGTGCTTGATCTATGTGTCCATGATCCGATTAGTTGCAACTTGTTCCATGAAATTTGGATTTAATTCTGTGGGTGAGAGTTGTTCTATAATGTCGGATGTGTCTAGTAATGGTGGAAAGTATGGCCAAAGGCAGTCCACATTGAACATTGGGTGCAGGCCAAGGAATGGCTGGATGTTGAGCTCAAATGCATTGTCTCCCATAGCCTTGGTAATGGTGTAAGGTCCATATCGGAGTGGTCTCGATTTCCAATAGGCTCTGGTAAGGCATTCCTTTTGCAAATGTAGCCAGACTTTGTTGCCAACCTGAAACTTGTGTCGCACCCGATGTTGATCATGTCGCTGCTTGTACTTGGCATTTGATTTCTCCAGAATGTCATGGACCTACTAGTGAGTATGTTAGATGTGCTCAATGAAGCTGGTTTTCTTATCTGTTTTGGATTGGACATGAACTAAATCTGCGTGAGTAGCTGCAAATGGCATGGGCACATCAATGGGACATAGCGGCTGGAATCCCAAGCCCACCTGAAAAGGGTTGTGGCTAGTCGAGCTGTGAAGAGCTTGGTTGTAGCTGTGCTGAACATGGGGAGGATCTCGTCCCATGTGTGTGGTGTTAGCACCTAAATCCACCTCAGGCTGAAAGAAGGAAAAATTCAGGGTAACCACAAACCACGCTCAGTCTGGTAGCTAGCCCTACCAGAACAGGAGAGGGCTCTCTCCGAGTCACACTTAGTGAGTTGATGAACGAAAAGGAATAAGATGACTTTCAAATGAACTATTTATCTTAGGCTAGTAAGTGGAAATGAAAATAAGGAGTGATTTTTATGAATGAATGTGTTTCTGGGATGTTCTGGGACCACTGGACCTCAATGAACAGAGAACTTAACATAAAGGCATAGATTATTTTGTGAGGCAAGGTAGGCGGAAAGCATAGCAATTTTAATTTTAAGATATGGCAGAATGGAGAGATTGATTAAGAAGGTGAAAAGGGCATGGACAACATGAATCCTTTTCAACAGAAGAATGAACACTGTACATGAAATTTTCCCATAGGTAGAGCAGTAAAATTGAATTCTACCTAATCTCATTCGAAAAATTTCACCAGAAATGAATGTGAAATGAACTATGAAACATAACAAGATACATATGAAACATAAGAAACACATTTTCTACACTCACAACCACATGAATCTCATGAAACAGAGCTGCTACCTTTCATTAATCCTCTGTGAAAATATACAGTGCAGAAACAAAGTTTCTTTCCCACGGTCTCCCAGAAGTTACAAGCCAACCAACCAATTCTTTGCAAATGGTTTGCATACAATATATAGAATGTGCTATGAAGAGATAGAACGTCCAAGGGTCAAAAATTGAAGGTGGAGAGCCAAACATTAGCTACAGGTGTAGTGTTACAAACATGAAAAATGGCTTGGGTGACCCTTTTCCTTCCTTTTCCACTTGTATAACTGACCATATGGAGTGAAAATATTTATAAAACCACCGTGCTCCTCCTCCTGTGCGTCGCGCTCTTTTCCAGGTGACTTTTGGAGGCCTTCGTGATGTCCAAATTGAGCACAGCATAGCTTTTTGGAAAGTTACTTGAGTTTAATTTCCAACCCAACTAGAATTTTTTTATTTGGAGTTCATTCGCCCTGTCAAAAATCAAATCTCCAAAGACTGGTCGAACTGTGCCAAATGAAGCTGCCTGAAGGCAGAGTACTGTTGCAGTCAACTATGGAATGCCTTCCTCAACCTCAAATTAATTGCATGATAGCTCATTGGAAAGCCTATAATGTCCACCTTCCAACCCAACTAGAATTTTCCAATTTGGAGTTCATTTTCCCTGTCAAAAATCAAATCTCCCAAGACTGGTCGAACTGTGCCAAATGAGGCTGCCTAAAGCCAGAGTGTTGTTACAGTCAACTGTTGAATGCCTTCCTCAACTCCAAATTGATCTCATGATAGCTCATCATAAAGCTACTTGTCGCTAGTTATCATTTGGATCATCAAGCGAGTCATTTGGCCAACCAATCTAGGAGAAAGATTGAGTTTCCCGAGGTCGCTCCAAGGGTGCATAAATTCTCCCGAGTCAATTGTATTGTTGACATTTCTTCAGAACCATAACATCTGTGTAAAAAGTGAAGGAGGTTTTTCTTCCCTTGTCCATTATGGAAAAAAACCTCTCTCATTTTTCCCAAAATTCATCTTTGATTTCTCAGAAACATCATTTGAGTGAAACATATCCCGATGTGTGGGGTAAGGGATTTGCCGAAATGAAGCGAAATGAAAGGGATAGGGAGCTTCTAAATTCTTGAGGAAATTTTGGGAAGTATGGAGGGATGTTAGGAAGTAGGGGAAAGTGGAATCTCAGAAGTTGAGTGAGGGGAAGGGTTCAAAAAAGGCAAAACACAGGCCCAACCATAGAAAATTGCCAAGTTGTAGCAAGAAACTAGGGTTTGTGCGAAAATGAGGGATTTGGGGGATCTCAGTGATGGGAAGTGTTTGATAAGGTATATTATGGATAGGGGAAGGTGTATGAACATCAGGATACAAGTTTTTCCGATGATTTTACCATCCAAGAGAAATTAGCTTCAAAACTTTAGGAGAGGGAAATGAACCTTGCTTAGGCATAATTGAAGCATGAACAAGGTGTGAAATGACCCAATGGAACTTGACATGGTGATGAAAAACCTTTGAATGATGGTACACTCAGCTGAATGGTGACATGGACCAACAGTTGGACAACTTTGGAAGGAGTAAAAGCAAACCCTAGACCTAATGCCTAGTGACCAAATTTTGCTTGAAGACTCACTGAAATGACAAAATTTGACCTTGACACCTTAAAATCAATTGTGTAAGAGCATGTTTGATCGCTGGAGGAAGGTTGCAAAGACTGACACTAACATTGGCTCCAATGGGGGATGGTAGCTCCTTGGAGGTGCCAAGAACAACAGATCTCTAGAAGAGCTAGATAGTGCCTTTTGTCATTGGGTTATGGAGTCATTATTTCGACAAACCAACATGACTCAATTTATTGACTGAAACTTGACTGAAACTGACTCAATGCAAACTGACATGACTAAACAAACTTGACTCTAAACTTAAAACTTAAATCTTGGTGGTAGAGCATGACCACCTTTATTTCTTACAAGACTATACATCATCAAACTATATCAAACTGCCAATGTAACCAATCAAGAAGATGGCTTCTTGACTGATTCTTCCGATCAGATATTCTGGTCAAAAATTGATATTGGTATCTGAGCATCCAAAAGCATAATTGGCCATGATCTCCTTCATCACTGAGTACTGCAATAATGACCTTCACTGCTGACTGTAACAGATTTTCCATTGGATCATGGAAAACATGAAGATTTACCTCCTGCTGAAGAAACAAGATGTCTTTTCCTTTTGATTCTGATCTTCCTTCATAATGTACTTCAGAAAAAGTATGTTCCTGGTCCTCAAAAATTTCTGAACAAGCAGATGAGTGAATTTCCTCTTCAAAGCACACTTCAAAACATGAAACATATGAGGAAGAATCTGAAATGGAATCCATAATGGTCTAGTTGGCTATAGTCTGAATACATTTATGATCATATTGACATGACATGACAACCAGATTCTCATTACATTCATCACATTCATCAATCATGAGAAAAACAACTTTGGATGATTCTTGAAACCCAACACTAAAATTTTTATCGTCTACCATAAATTCATCTAGAGAAAGCTTTTCACTTACTTGACTGCAGATCTCATCTTGTTGTTTATGAACTGACTGGATTACCTCTTCATGAAGGCTTCGTTCGGATGACATGAGAACATTTGGACCCAAAACTTTGTCTTCTTCTATGGAAAAATCTGAACCCACCCTTTTTCTTTCATCACTTTCAGTCATATGGACATCTTCAACCTGCTGATCTATAAAGATGTTCACCAGACTGTCATTCTTTTCAAAAGAGGAGGAAGTTTCACCAACAATTTCTTGACCATGTGTGCATTGCAAATCTGCTTTAGCTTGAGCTGGAACATGACCGTGCAAGAGTTGATCTATCTCGTCTTCAGACAAAGGAGATAAAACCTTTTGTTTCCTTTTGCTCAAACTGTGATTGTCTTCAATATTTTCAAGCGAAGGAGTATATAAATTTTCCTCATACTGCTGATCCATTTCATGTAATTCATGTTGACTATCAAGATGCAAAATTCCTTCATTTTTCACCGTACTACAATCTTGATCATGCTGCAAATTTTCATGATCGTCTTTACACTGTTGAAAGGGAATTTCATACAGGGCTTCCATGATCTCATCATCCATAAAATTATCATCCTCATAATATTTTTCAAGGCTCTCAATAAAAACATAAGCATGCTTGCAACAATCATGAACTAGATTCAATGATAGATAAGAGTCTTTATATCTTTCAATGAACAGGGCATGAAAATCCTTTAGACTGTAAATATAAGCAGCAGGCAAATTTTCATACCAAGATTGGGCTTCACCTTCTAGAGTGGCCATGAATATCTTCATTAAGCAATCTTCAGGAAAATCAACCTTCAACTTGCGAGTATGCATGTGAAATCGAACTAGATGTAAAGTAGCATCCTTCTTACCATCATCCTTAAACGTAGGCAGATTCTTTGACCAATCTACCTTCAGAATTTTATTTGGAAAGCCTAGAATGTGATCTCGGCTCATGGGAGTGTATCTTCTTGCAATTCGCTCCATTTTTAAACATCTCAAAGCTAGTAATCCCTCTGCAGTGGAGTCACCATGAAGCACCTGATTGCTAGATTCTTCAGTGAAAGGAGTCGCCAAGTGAATGATTTCAGCCATCTTCTTATGTCTGATCGTTGTTCACCATCAACATTAGATCTGAACTTGAGATATGTCTTGGGGCAAGATAATCTACAAGCAAACAATTTTTGTCCCCAGCGGAGTCGCCACTATGTTAGCACCTAAATCCACCTCAGGCTGAAAGACGACAAAATTCAGGGTAACCACAAACCACGCTCAGTCTGGTAGCTAGCCCTACCAGAACAGGAGAGGGCTCTCTCCGAGTCACACTCAATGAGTTGATGAACGAAAAGGACTAAGATGACTTTCAAACGAACTATTTATCTTAGGATAGTAAGTGGAAATGAAAATAAGGAGTGATTTTTATGAATGACTGTGTTTCTGGGATGTTATGGGACCACTGGACCTCAATGAACAGAGAACTTAACATAAAGGCACATATTATTTCGTGAGGCAAGGTAAGCGGAAAGCATAGCAATTTTAATTTTAAGATATGGCGGAATGGAGAGATTGATTAAGAAGGTGAAAAGGGCATGGACAACATGAATCCTTTTCAACAGAAGAATGAACACTGTACATGAAATTTTCCCATAGGTAGAGCAATAAAACTGAATTCTACCTAATCTCATTTGAAAATTTTCACTAGAAATGAATGTGAAATGAACTATGAAACATAACAAGATACATATGAAACATAAGAAACACATTTTCTACACTCACAACCACATGAATCTCATGAAACAGAGCCGCTACCTTTCATTAATCCTCTGTGAAAATATACAGTGCAGAAACAAAGTTTCTTTCCCACAGTCTCCCAGAAGTTACAAGCCAACCAATCAATTCTTTGCAAATGGTTTGCATACAATATATAGAATGTGGTATGAAGAGATAGAACGTCCAAGGGTCACAAAATGAAGGTGGAGAGCCAAACATCAGCTACAGGTGTAGTGTCACAAACATGAAAAATGGCTTGGATGACCCTTTGCCTTCCTTTGCCACTTGTATAACTGACCATATGGAGTGAAAATATTTATAAAACTGTCGCGCTCCTCCTCCTGTGCATTGTGCTATTTTCCAGGTGACTTTTGGAGGCCTTTCCGATGTTAAAATTGAGCATAGGATATCTTGTTGGAAAGGAATTTGATTCTGCTTTCCAACCCAACCAGCATTTGTCAATTTGGAGTTCATTTTCCCTATCAAAAATCAAATCTCCCAAGACTGGTCGAATTGTGCCAAATGAGGCTGCCTCAAGGCAGAGTGCTGTTGCGGTATACTTTTGAATGCCTTCCTCAACCTCAAATTAAGCTTGTGATAACTCATTGGAAATTCTGTCCTGTATAATTTCCAACCCAACTAGAATTTTACAATTTGGAGTTCATTTTCCCTATCAAAAGTCAAATCTCCCAAGACTGGTCGAACTCTGCCAAATGAGGCTGCCTAAAGGCAGAGTGATGTTACAGTCAACTTTTGAATGCCTTCCTCAATTCCAAATTCAGGTCATGATAGCTAATTGGAAATATACTTGTCTCTAGTTATCATTTGGATCATCAAGCAAGTCATTTGGCCAACGGAGCTAGGAGCACACTTGAATTTCCCGAGGTCGCTCCAGGGGTGCATCAATTCTCCCAAGAAAATTGTATTTTTGACATTTCTTCAGAACCATAACACCTGTGTAAAACGTGAAGGAGGTTTTTCTTCCTTGGTCTGTTATGGACAAAAATCTCTCTCCATTTTCCCAATTTCATCTTTGATTGCTCAGAAACATCATTTGAGTGAAACATATCCCGATGTGTGGGACAAGGGATTTTCCGAAATGAAGCGAAATGAAGGGGATAGGGAGCTTCTAAATTCTTGAGGAAATTTTGGGAAGTATGGAGGGATGTTAGGAAGTAGGGGAAAGTGGAATCTCAGAAATTGAGTGAGGGGAAGCATTCAAAAAAGGCAAAACACAGGCCCAACCATAGAAAATTGCCAAGTTGTAGCAAGAAACTAGGGTTTGTGCGAAAATGAGGGATTTGGGGGATCTCAGTGATGGGAAGTGTTTGATAAGGTATATTATGGATAGGGGAAGGTGTATGAACATCAGGATACAAGTTTTTCCGATGATTTTACCATCCAAGAGAAATTAGCTTCAAAACTTTAGGAGAGGGAAATGAACCTTGCTTAGGCAAAACTGAAGCATGAACAAGGTGTGAAATGACCCAATGGAACTTGACATGATGATGAAAACCCTTTGAATGATGGTACATCAGCTAAATGGTGAAATGGACCGACATTTGGACAACTTTGGAAGGAGTAATGGAAAACCCTAGACCTAATGCCTAGTGACCAAATTTTTCTTGAAGACTCAGTGAAATGACAAAATTTGACCTTGACACCTTAAAATCAATTGTGTAAGATCATGTTTGATCACTGGAGGAAGGCTACAAAGACGAACACTAATATGTGGATGCTTTGAGTTGTACATGCGCAAAATGTGTACAATCATCCTGTTGACAACCTCTGTCTGGCCATCAGTTTAAGGATGGAAGGCTGTGGACTTAGTGAGTTTGGTGTCCAGCATCGACCAGAGACTTGACAAAAATGTACTAAGGAACCAATTGTCTTGATCTGAGATGATAGACTATGGGATCCGAAAGTGCACCGACACTCGTTCAAAGAAGAGTTTAGCAATGGCTTTTACTGTGATATTCTTCTTGTAGGCCACGATAATGGCCATCTTCGAGAACCTGTAGACAACCACAAAAACACAGTCATTTCCATGCTTAGTGGAAGGAAGGCCTAACATGTAATCCATGGAGATGGATTCCCAAGGTCAACTAGGGGTAGGCAACGGGGTATAGAGGCCTTGCTTCTTGATGGTCGGTTTTGAAATGGTGCAGGCAGTGCACAATATGATGTACTTCCCGACATCATGTCAAAGATTCATCCAATAGAAATACTTTTGCAGTACTGCCACCGTTTTCTCGACCCTGAAATTCCGAGTAGCTCGACTGTAGTGTGCTTCCCAAATCACCTTAGCACATGATGAGCCCCAAAAATGGGTAATTTATTGGGCTCATTTTTCCTATTATTATCGATTAATCCACCATTCTTCGTAGTTCTATGCATGCTTTTGAATATATTTATGTTAATTGAATGAATGAGAATAGTCATTTGACCACAAAGTCTAATACGTGTTTACTGCAGATTTTTGGACATTTTTCGACCAAGGTCAAGCATTTATAAGCTAGTTGACAACCAAATACAAAGGAACAAGGCTAAGGATTTGTAGGAAGGGTGTCTCTAGCACTAAAGGATCCTTTCCTCAAGTTCTCCACCATCAGCTCAAAGTTCAAGAACCCACCAAAGATGATTTCAAGGGGCAGTCGAGCAGATTTTGTGAAGTGGCTGATTAACTGCAGTCTTAAGCAGCCAAGCCCCTAAAGTTAAAGAGGCCTGTTGGGAGTCCTCGTAGTGCATAAGTAGGAAGGCTGCAAGCCTTAGAAGGTTAGCCATTGAACAGTTGTTTTTCGCACTTGAGTGCAGCTCTACCTTTCAGCTCAACTTCGAGCTTTGCTGTAACAGTTTTGTGACATGATTATTTTTTGAGTAATGGAGATAAATTTCACCTTATACCAGCTTTGAGCTTTCTTAGGAGGCTATAGCTCTTGGGGTTGGGCCCAACCCAAGTTCCAATACCTCCTTTGTGTACTTTTATGTGTTTTTGCTGTGTTTTAAGTGTAGATTAGCATTTCAATTCCGAAATTTCAATTCTGCAAGCGTAGATTAGCATTTCAATTCCGCAATTTCAATTCTGCAAGCATAGCTTAGCATTTCATTTCAGCAAGCGTAAACTAGTCATTTCCTTCTTTCATTTCAATTCTGCAATTTCCATTTCAGCAAGGTTTATTTTAGTTAGTTGCAATTTGTTGTTCAATCAATTTCAGTTTTGCAGGTACAAGCAGAAAAAAACAAAAATCAACCAAAAATATTTCATTTCATGCCTCGTAGGGATAGAGACAATTCAGGAAAATTCTTACCCAACACCCCCACCACATCACTGAGTTGCCCTTCTCTCTTCTTCAGTGGTAGTGAACCTCTAGAGATACACGAACATCCTTTAACAGAAGAAGAGCAAGAAAACATTCCTCCTGAGACCATGGCCGAACACAAGAACGACATAGGTGATGAGGAGAGAATACAAGGTGCCTTTCCCATCCGAGAGACCGATGGGGACACAAAAATGAAAAACATAAGTCCCTCAGCCTTACCTCACTTCCATGGATGGACCACTGAAGACCTTGATACCTTCTTGTTTGAGTTTGTTGTCCTTTGTCGAACCTATGACTATGCAGAAGATGAGCAGAAGTTGAAACTCTTTCCCTCTACCCTCAAGGATGCAGCATTGCGCTGGTTCATGGGGTTACCTAGAAATAGTATCACAACTTGGGCTCAGATGCAGCAAGCATTTAATGACAAATATCGGGATTACTGTAGGTCAAAGAAAATGAAGGGAGAAATATTTCGGATGACCATGGGAAGCGATGAGTCTTTAGAAGATTACAAGGAAACGTTCCAACTCAGTTATAAAAGGGTCAGTGCACACTTGACCCCAAATCTCTGAAGTTGGTTCTGCTCTGAGGAATCCTTGAAGACCTTCTAGATACCCTCCATTTTCTGGTTAGAGGAGACATCTACCAGCTACCTTACGATGACATAAAGACTGTGTTTAGAAACCATTCTAGGGTAGTGCAGAAAAGAGGCAGGGGGAATCAACTCTCAGCCAACACCACCTTCTCCAAACATGAGTTTACAAATTAGATGGAAGACCTTAAAATTGAGGTGAGATAGACCATTGCCATGTAACTGGATACTTTCTGAATCCAACAGAAGAAAGGGGAAGCTGAGAGGGCTTTGGCCATCTTCTGCCCCAGATGTACAAGGAAACATCCTCGGAATGAGTGTCCATTGCACTCAGTAGAGGTATGTTTCGTTTGTGAGGAAGACCACCCTACAAACCAGTGCCCAACCTTACCCAAACTTAAAGCTATGTACCAAGGGACTGAAGGAGCCACTCAACCGCTCTACTTCTTAAACCAAAGGAGGCCACATGGATCCAGACCATACTAGTAGGGGATGCAAGGGGCATCTCAGACTTATTACAACCCCAAACAATCCACTTACATAGCTTCTTGGGGTCCCCCTGCTCATCCTTCTTGGTCCACACCCCCTCCTTGGTCATATCCATCTGAATACCATACTCAACCTGCTGCTCATTCGTTTCATTCTCATGTTCAGTCCCAACCTCAGTGGAATGCACCTCAACGGGGGTGGAGGCCCCAATACAACTCTCCTCTCGCCATCTTGTCTCCACCACCTACTCAACCACAACCATTTCCTCTTGCTCCTCCGAGACAACCCCAGATGCTTGCCCAACCAAACCCGAACCCCAATAACAGGCAAGCCCAGCAGGTATATACTGGAGAGACAACATGCCCTACCTATGTTGTGGAGATTCAGGAGATCAACCTATGATCTAGGAAGGTCCTCCCAGATAGCCAACCTCCTCCTAAGGAGGATGAGGAAGAGAAACAAGAAAGTGAACCCAAAGCCATTCCACCCCTTCCTGAGAGACTAACTGGAACCATGCCACCAAACCTAGAAGAGACTGAACTTTTGGGCGAGCTTAAATAGCTATGTGTAAAAATACAACTTCTCCAAGCCATAAAAGATGTACCAATCTACAACAAGTTGATTAAAGAGAAGTGTTTTAGGCACCCAGGCAGGCGCAAGAGAGATGCCACAACTATCAATGTCATAGGACAACTATCCGACCTAATGTTGGGACAAGTAGTTTGTCCGAAATATCTGGACCCTGGGAGTCCTGTAGTTGATGTCCACATCAATGGCACCATAATCCCCCACACCCTGCTTGATGTAGGGGCTACCATTAATGTGATGACCAGGGACACTATGCTCAAAGTCAACCTTCATAGTTCCCTAAGAAAGACCTCGATAGTACTACAATTAGCAGACCTCTCGACCGTGACCCCCGAAGGGATTGTGGAAGATGTCATGGTCTCTGTTGATTCTTGGGAGTACCCTACGGACTTCTTAGTCCTTCAGCCAAAGGAAAAACTCATTGGATACCCCCTCATTTTGGGAAGGCCTTGGTTAGCTACTGCAGATGCTTACATCAATTGTCGAGCCAAGAGCATGACCATCAAGAATGGGCCTATGTCCAAGTAGCTAGTCCTATATCCTTCAGCCCAACCTTTGCTAGAACTTGACCTACCTATTTGGTTGGAAGAGGAAGATGAAGATGAGGTCTACTCTGCACTAGTGTGCACAGTGGAAGCCCCCAGGGGAGGTCCTCACACTAAGGATGACCTTATTGAAAATCTAACTCAGGATCCACCTCCCAGCATGCTGCCATTGGAAGAGTTGGTAAGAGACACCTAGGCCAGTGCTTTAGTGGATCTCTTTGTGGCTGATCCAACCTCCCCTTGAGTTAAAAATGTGGAATTCGTCCCTAAAAGAACCTTGAATATCAACTCATCCCTATCCCCCTCTCAAGATAAGGAGCTGTGTAACCTATTGAACCGCCATTTAGATGCTTTCGCCTGGAGCTATAAGGAGATGAAAGAAGTCCACCCTTCAGTCTGTACCCATCACATTTACATTAAACAGGATTGTAAACCAGTCAGGTAGCCTCAGAGGAGAATGAATCCAGCCCTTGAAGACATTGTCAAAGAAGAACTACAAAAGTTGCTAGATGTAGGATTCATTTACCCCATCTCTAACAGCGAGTGGGTTTCTCCTCTGGTGCTTGTCCCTAAGAAAAACGGGAAGTGGAGAATCCATGTATATTATCGAGAACTTAACAAAGCTACCAAGAAGGACCATTTCCCTTTACCTTTCATAGATCAAGTGTTAGATGAGCTACTAGGGAAGAAGTTCTTCTCCTTCCTAGATGGGTTCAACGGGTATAATTAGATCCAAATCAGCCTAGAAGACCAAGATAATACCACTTTCACTTTTCCATGGGGTATCTTTGCCTATCGGGTCCTTCCCTTTGGGTTATGCAACGCTCCTGCCACTTTCCAGAGATCAGTACTGAGCATCTTTGCTGAACTCATTCATGATTCGGTGGAGATTGATATGGATGACTTTACTCCTTATGGGTCCAACTTCCAAGAAGCATTGATTAATATGGGAAAATTTTTAACCAAGTTTATTGAAATGAACCTGTCCCTCAGTCCAAAAAAATGTGAATTTGTGATGATTGGAGGGACTGTGCTAGGTCATACAATTTCTCAACAAGGATTATAGGTGGATCCCGACAATATTTCTATCATCCAAAGGGTTCCACCTCCTCAGAAGGTAAGAGATGTTCGGAGTTTCCTAGGCTTAGTGGGGTACTATAGAATATTCATTAAAGATTTCAACAAGCTAGCCTCTCCATTATTTTGTCTTTTGGGGAAGGACGTTAAGTACATGTGGACTAAAAACTGTCAAGAGGCTCTAGATGCGTTGAAAAGTAAGTTGGTGATTGCCCCAATCTTGAGAGGTCCACGCTGGGCCCTACCTTTCCACATTCACACAGATGCCTCGAACAAAGCCATAGGAGCAACCTTAGGACAAGTTGGAGAGAAGCTACCATATGCCGTATATTTTGTCAGTAAAAACCTATCCAAGGCATAACTAAACTATACCATAATTGAAAAAGAGCTCTTAGCTATAGTCCATTCCCTAAACAAGTTCAGACACTACATCACTGGTTATCAGACATTCATACACATTGATCATGTTGCAATTATATATTTAATGAATAGACCTAATGTAAATGCTCATATCATTAGATGGTTACTTTTATTGCAGCAATTTGATTTGACCATTGTTGATAAGCCAGGGAAGGAAAATGTTGTTGCTGATATTTTGTCTAGATTAGATTTGTCTATAGGTGAAGAAGGGGTGGTGGATGATCAAATTCCAGATGAACACCTGTTTTCTATCTCAGTACTCTCTCCATGGTTTGCTGATATAGAAAATTACTTGGTTTCGGCACAGTTCCCGCCACACCTATCCTCAAAAGAGAAGAGCAAGATCGTGAAGAAAAGCACCCCATTCACATGGATTGGGGGTAACCTATTTAAACTTGGCCTAGATCAGATTTTGAGGCATTGTGTCAGACAGGGGGAAGTTTTTGACATCCTCCTCATGTGTCATGATGGGCCCTGTGGGGGGCACTTTACAGCAAAAAGAACCGCCTTCAAAATTCTATAGGCAGGCTACTATTGGCCCACTCTTCATCAAGATGTCAGGATATACATCAGTTGATGTGACCGATGTCAAAGGATGGGGAAGCCGACTCCCAGGGATGAAATGCCCCTCCAACCTCAGGTGACTTTTGAGCCATTTGAGAAGTGGGGCATGGACTTTATGGGTCCTATCAACCCTCCTTCAAACCAAAAGTCTTACATTATTGTGTGCACGGACTACCTGACAAAGTGGGTAGAAACAAAGGCAATCAAGGCAGCAACATAAGAAAAGGTGGCTGAGTTTTTAAGGGAGAATATCTTCTACAAGTTTGGTTACCCAAGAGAGTTAGTCACAGATCAAGGAATTCAGTTTACTTCTAACCTAATTAAAGACCTGCTCGCTCATCACATGATCAAACACATAACTTCCACCCCTTATCATCCACAAGCAAATGGACAGGTGGAAGTCACTAACAGAGCTTTGGAAAAGATTTTTACTGAAGTGGTGAGAAGTAACCAAAAAGATTGGGCAGATCACTTGGTTGAGGCCACCTGGGCCTACAACACTACTTGGAAAACTACAACAGGTTTCACACCCTATGAGCTGGTCTACGGGAAGAAGGATTTGCTATCCATAGAATTTGAATATAACACCTTGAGGTTGGTAGCTCAGCTGGACCTAGATCTCAGCCATGCACAACAGGAAAGATTGCTTCAGTTGAATGGACTATATGAATAGAGAATGCAAACCCTTCTCCACTCAGAGGTGGTCCAACTTCAAAGGAAGATATGGCATGACCTGTACCTTAAAGAAAAACAGTTTTAGCCAGGAGATTGGGTGTTGTTATATGGTTCAAGATACAAGGATTTCAAATGGAAGTTGAGGACAAGATGGCTGGGACCATATACAGTGGAGAGATGCAACGACAATGGTTCAGTCCTTATGAGGACCATTAATGAAGAAGCCATCCCCATGCTCATCAATGGGCATCGATTGAAAATCTACAGGAAGCCCCTTTCTAAGTAGGAGTTCATTGAAACTCTGGATGAATTAGTATTGGTAGTGGAGTAGGACCCTACCCCCACTCCACCAACACCTTGAAAAAAAAAAAAAAAGAGAAACCTAATTTCTATTGAATAATTGTAGGTTGTAGGAAGGACATTGTAGGTTAGGAGGATCGCACAAGACAAGGAAAAAGGTCAGCACCAAGCTGCCAGCATCCCTCACCATCCATCCCTCCATGACCAATACCCTTTCCTAAGATTTTGTCTCATTCGGACTAGGATTTCACCTTCTATAGGAAGTTCTGTGTCTTCTACAGGAAGTTATGTGCCTTCTACAGGAAGTTCCTGTAGAATATGCAAATAAGCTAGAACTGATCTCCGAAGAGGACTCGAATGTTGGGAACCTATCCATGAGGCCTGTTAACATCCCTATTTCCATCCATCACCACATGTCACCTTTTTCCATCTCTGTACACCTCCATTGAACCCATTTTTTTATGTTCCTACACAGTCACACACATAAATCGTGATTTTCATACAGCCAGCAAAAACTCCTTAATGACAAATCAAGCAGTAGTTTCACTCACCATACCTATTACCCTCCATCTAGATTCCTCATCCGCCAAGACCCTTGTTAGCAGTATAGCCCTGCTAATTTTAGCTTGCATTCTAGGAGGAGAAGTAGCCACAGGACATCCTACAGGAATCCTGTAGCAGCTGATCCTGCTGAAAGACATACTCCAAAGAAAAGGACAACAAATTATGGTAGAAGAGACATCCATGAAGCTCTTCTTGAAAGTAAGAACATCAGCAGCAGCAGAGGCCATGCATGCAGCAACAACAAACGAAGGAATGGGGTTCCAAAACCTGAAATATGCATAACACGACCACGACCATGCATGTAAGTGCCTAAACTCATTCTTCAGTTGCATAAATCATATTTTAAAAGCTACATGACTATGGGAATGGTCCGGATTGGGTGAACTCGGTGGCCAGTCAACTGGCCACCCTTGGCCAGTTGCATATCTTCGTGAGATCTGAACGAGCCCCATTACATTCAAAATTGTCGATTAGATGTGCAGCCAGCACGTGTGGAGTGTCTATTCAGAGAGAAATCGTCGGGACTAGTAGTGGTGGCAGTGGTAATGGCAGAGCAGAGGTGATGGCGGTCAGAGACACGCAGAAAAATTATGGCTGTGATGTCGGATCGACGGTCCGGTACGGCCACCTCACCCCTGCACCACGAATCATGCCCTAGTTAAAAGATGCTCAGTTGAGACATGCACCACCCTCTGTTCATTCTGTACTTTGGACATTCTCGACTAGAGTACGTATCCACCGCTTCCAAAAACATTGAACCAGTCATCCTCCACTAGTCTTTTGGCCTATTTTCAAAAATCTCTTGCTTATCGGGCTCTAGCGGAAGCGTAATTGCATTTTATAGGAACTGGGAGCTCTCTACAGGAAGGGTTCTATAGGAAAGTCAGAGAACCGCTCAGCAGGAGGGAACCTAGAGTTTTCGTTGAATTTCAAGCTCCAAATGATGTAGGTTGAGAGAACTTCCTTGTGTGTAATTTGTTGGTGTAAGGTGGTGAATTGAACGACATCAATTTGAAAAATAAAAGTCTATCTTTGTATTCAACAAAGCATGAAACATTGCCTGCATATTTCACTGTATTTGCCTAAGTTATTTCTCTGCACTCCAAAATCTCCTCATCATTTTTAAAATTCTCCTATAAAGAAGATATATGCTGCAGTAGAGGCCACCCTATGTGCATGAAAAACTGAATTTACATATCTATCTATGTGTTGATAAGAAAATTTGCGCCCTTATGCTCTGTTCTGCAAAAACAACATTCTCCTTTCAATAAACTGGCAGTCGAATTATGGGTGACAAAAAGAAGGTAATTATTGCTATCTGGTATTGTGAGGAACACAAGAGAAACTCCTCCCTGCGTTCAGAAGACACCAAATTCAGCTATCCTCTATTTCAGTGGTTGACTGTTGTTTTCCTGAGCATTTCCTTTTCTGATTAATACATAAGAATAACACTCAACACCATGCCAAGGGGATTCATAAGGAAAGAGCCCTCAGATTCCAGCAAGCTATACGAGCACCCTAAGGTGGTGGACCTTTTCACCTGAGCAAATTGGATATCCTTCTTTGACAAAATTTAGGGTCATGATGAAGAGATAACCAAAGAGTTTCTGATATCCATAAGATCACATTCAAGGACACATGCCATAGTTAGTTTTAGGGGTTTGACCCTGGAACTCACCCCTGAGCTCATCAGTAGAGTTACTGGTCTACCATTGGGGCTCCCTTGGAGCAAGGAAGAGAGATCATTAGGCCAGATTGTCGAGCTTAAAGTAGAGGGAGAAACGACAACAAAGACAGCAAGGGAAAAGAGGATATAAAGCAGAAAGGAAAAGGCCAAACAGGCCCAATTGATGGCTACCACAGCTAAGGTAGGCACCCAGAAAGAAAAGGAGAAGGTGCACCCTGACATATCAGTCACACAGGCAGAAACAGTGGACACAGATATTTCTACGGGAAGTGAAGAAAAAGACTAGCAGGAAGAGAAATCCCCAGAAACATTGGCAAGAGAGGCAGTAGCTATGCTTGCTACATCAAGCACACTTGCAAAAAAAAAGGAAAGAGAAAGAGGCAAACCTCAATGTACTTCAAAGCCAGGAGGAGCACACAAATCAAAATGGGCAAACCCCAGCCACAATCAAAAGAACCAATTGTCATTGAGGACACAACCACTAAACCAAAAGAAGAGTCTCCTTCAAAGATATCCATCCCCTATGAGAGAGGAAGCCCAAAAACATCCACTTGGAGGGATAGAATTAGGATGATGGACTCAAAAACAGCTCTACAGGAAGCTGAAATGACTCTACAGGAAACTCTAGCGAAGTTAAAAGAAACCAAGGAATTGGATGAGAAGGCAACCAAACAACCTCAAGGGGAAGAAAAGAATAAAGAAATACTGGAGCCAAGCCCTCAACCTAGCTTGGGCTCATATTAGAACCTGTTGGAAGGTAGGAAAATTATCCCACAAAAGCTTGTCGTACCCCTCTTCTTTGCATTGGAACAAGAGAGGGTTAGGACTCACACTTGGATGAGGATTGCCAAATCCAAGGGTGTTGCAGACATAGGCCACCTAGAAGAAAAACTAAAGGAATCAAGGAAAGAGTTGGCCATGGTAAGACACATCGAAAGTAGTCAGAGAGCCAAAGTACAGGAAGAAAATGAGCTGCTGAGGAAGCAGTTGCAAGTGCAGGAAAGTCATAACGAAGATAGGCCATCCATTGTGGGAGAGAAGCAACAACAAGAAATACCTCTAGCAGATAGGGAGACAACTGGGGAACATCAAAGAGAAGAAAAGATGCCTACTGATATTGAGATGCTAACAAAACTGCTACAGGAAAAGGAGTCACAGGCAGCAGAAGAAATACAGGCTTTGAAACAACAGGTGCAAGAGAAAGAAGCCCAAATGTCCTGCATGGCCAACTGGGCAGTAGAAGCCTTACAATGCAGGCAACCTACAAATTCATATGCATTATATCTCAAGGATCAATGGTTGCAATTTCAAATTAACACATTGGCCCAAAGGGGCACCATTCCATTCCAGAACTACAATCAGTTCATGTATTTGTGTGACAATAGCTCAACGGAGGACAAGGCCAAGTTAGCATAATTCTATTTACACAACTTGGCACTTCCAAACATGAACCTATGGGACCCCAATGTAGCATTGGGAGTGTGCAACTAATGGCCATGGCCTCTTGGTTAAACCATGAGGAAAAGAGGGTAGCAGAAATTCAAGAAGTTATGGATAGGGAATTGAGTGATCCACTCATGATCAGAGCAGAACTAGAAGATCCCTCAGCTTTAGTGTATGCCCATCAACACCTAGCCAACAACCCTCGGGCTCTCCCAGAATACATTGAAAGACAAGCTCAGGCCATTGCGCACTTTGAGGACATGGAGAGACTATTTGGTGACAATTACATACATGCTTGCACCAGGAGATGGAACACCTTGTCCCACAATCTGAAAATAAGGGAGTACCATTCCCCAACAAGGATGCAGGAGGCTTTGGCCAGAGTACCTCTATACAAACAGTCAATGCAAAATCTAAAGGCCAATGGAATTGGCCTAAAGTTCAGTCCTTCATTGCTTTTGGGACTGCTGGAAGGGGTCAAAGAAGAAGAAGAGCACAGGCAGTGGGAGGAGGTAGAGAGAAAGGCAGGGTTTCATGACCAAGAAGACGAAATCACCTCAGAATCTTGGGATGTTAGAGAGGTGGTCAAGGAAATCAAAGATGATGAGATCGATTAGCTTCTCAGAGGATGAGCAACACATTCATTATGGGGGTGACGATGAGCCCCAAAAATGGGTAACTTATTGGGCTCATTTTTCCTATTATAATCAATTACTCCACCATTCTTCATAGTTCTATGCATGCTTTTGAATATATTTATGTTAATTGAATGAATGAGAATAGTCACTTGACCACAAAGTCTAATATGTGTTTATTGTAGATTTTTGGACATATTTTGGACCAAGGTCAAGAATTTATGAGCCATTTGACAACCAAATACAAAGGAACAAGGCTAAGGATTTGTAGGAAGGGTGTCTCTAGCACTAAAGGATCCTTTCCTCAAGTTCTCCACCATCAGCTCGGAGTTCAATAACCCACCAAAGATGATTTCAAGGGGCAGTCGAGCAAATTTTGTGAAGTGGCTGATTAACTATAGTCTTAAGCAGCCAAGCCCCTAAAGTTAAGGAGGGTTGTTGGGAGTCCGCGTAGTGCATAAGTAAGAAGGCTTCAAGCCTTAGAAGGTTAGCCATTGAACAGTTGTTTTTCGCACTTGAGTGCAGCTCTGCCTTTCAGCTCAACTTCGAGCTTTGCTGTAACAGTTTTGTGACATGATTATTTTTTGAGTAATGGAGATAAATTTCACCTTATACTAGCTCTGAGCTTTCTTAGGAGGCTATAGCTCTTGGGGTTGGGCCCAACCCAAGTTCCAGTACCTCCTTTGTGTACTTTTATGTGTTTTTGCTGCATTCCTAGAATAGTTTCTACTATTTAGATTAAAATCTTGCTTTGTTACTTAGATAATTTTTGATGATTGAAATATGTTTTCATGCTTCAGGTTGATTTGATATTTTGGTAAAGGAAAAGACCTACAAAAAGGCCACCAAGCAATCCTTGATCTCATCTCTCCCTCCTTGGGACCATGAGTTGAGACCAAGACATACTTACTGCCACAAAGACACTGTTTTTGCCTCTTCATGCAATTGCTAGTGTTAGATTTTTAGTTAGGGAAGTTGATACCAGTTATACTTGCATGTTTAGAATCTGTTCTTGCTTAGCTTCTATAGTTATCTTACATGATTTTCTGCCAATAAACTTCTGTTCATCATGTTTCTAATTTTTTAGGTCAAATTAGGTCAAACTAGCTAGATCTTTGGTTTTCCTAGTCTTTGTTGATCAAGTTTGGAAAATAGTGTGCAGAACACTGTGATACCTCCCTGCCTACCCTTCCTCCATCATACAACCTACTCCAACCCCTAATCCAAGATTCCTTCCCTTCATTTGCACATTTTCCCACTTTGCCCTCGTTTCTACATTCTTGTGCATCATTGCTCCCTCCATCCTTGCAAAACTCCAATCACCTTAGTCACTCCTTAGCCTCATTCACCAGGTCCTAGACCCCTTAACATCCTTATCCAACCTCCATTTCCACTTTCCCACCATTTTTCCACCATCAACCCTGCAAAATCCTCTTTTGGATCTTCCTGTAGAACATCCTGTAGAACCCCTGCAGACTTCTTGTAGAAGTTCACGTGAGTGGTTTTTTGAGATTTGATCACTGTGAAACTCTCTGGAAGGGTGTTAAGGACCCATTAGGCCCTCGTCTCACCTTCCCAACCTCTTGCAAGTGCCCACTCCATTTCCTTTCGCCCATGAACCGCTGCACAGTAAAAAATAGTCAAACACATGCATAATAATTCTGTGATATTACTCAAAAATACAAGAAGATGGTTTCTTCATATTTCTCTTCAGAAGTAGCTTAGTCACATGCATTTTACCTTTCCAATAGTCAATGGCATCCAGTTCCACTGTTTTCATCTCTTTTCTTCCACTAGTAAGGTTAGTCAGTAAAACTAGGGTTTGGTAGGGTTTGCGTTTCTTTTCAGCTTTCAGCTTCTTTCTGCAAGTAGACTAGCCTCCTTTGAGTTAGATTTCATCCATCATAGTTAAAAGCTTCTTCTAAGAGCTCATAAAAGTTGGGTTAAGCTCCTAGCAGACTTGTGCCAGCTGATTAAGTGACATCCTGCGGCAAGAACTAGTACTTGTGCATATAGCACTGTCATTTCCAAGTTTGTTATGAACAACCGGGTTGATAAAAGTAAAGAAGGGAGTCCCAAGAGTTGCAGCATCATTGCTGCAATACTGGAGCCCACCAGCACACTCGCTTGAAGGAACACAAAGATTACCCAGGTGGCATAATAGGGCATCCTGGAGGTGAAAATCTGGAACATGTTGACCCTCCAAGAGTGTCTGGTATGTGTGGCTGAATTCTGGGTCACTTTTGTAGAGTAGTGGCCAATCAGAAGTCTCGTGCCCACAAGAGTTGAGCACGGTGGTTAACACCATGATCGGTGATCCATTGAGGCAATCTGCAACATTACTGGTCCTGCCCTTATTATCCTTTATATTCAAATGGATCTGTTGTAGGTATGTGGACCACTTCTGATGGTGATCATTCTGCAATTTCCCTTGGGTCTGTATGAACTGTAGGGGTTGGTGGTCTGTGTGGATGACCGTTTCCTTCCCCAAAATGTAATGCTTCCATTGTTGATAGGCCTGCACAATGGAATACATCTCTTTGTCATAAGTGGGATACTTCCGGACTATGTTTGAAGGTGTCTCACTGTGATATGCCACTGGATGCCCATGTTGAGTAAGGACTGACCCAATAGCATAGTCAGAGGCATCTGTCTTGACCTCAAATGGTTGTTGCAAATATGGTAATGCAAGAACCGGTGCTGTGCAGAGGCGATCTTTCAACTCTGTGAATGCCTTCTGTTGAGATTCAAACCAAAAGAATTGTGCTTTCGCTCCTCCCTTGGTGACTTGACTCAAGGGCCAAATGATATGAGAAAATCCCAACATGAACCTGCAGTAGAAGTTGGCAAGACCTAGAAGGATGCGGAGCTCTATCAGAGTGGTTGGAGATGGCCAATACTGAATGACTTGGATCTTGGATGGATCCACATGCACCCCCTATTCATCAATAATGTATCCCGGATACTGAACCTGGGTCATGCCAAAAGTGCATTTCTCCAAATTGGCACATAGCTTGTGTTGTCGTAGTGTTTGGAGAACCTGTCGGATGTGGTGGAGGTGCTCTTCCCAACTGTAGTTGAATATCAGTATGTCATCCAAGTATACCACTACAAATGAGTTGGTGAATGGCGGAAAGATGTCATCCATTAGCCTCATGAAGGTTGCAGGAAGATTTTTCAATCCGAAAGGCATAACCAGCCATTTGAAAAGGCCTTCCTTGGCTTTGAAGGCAGTCTTCCACACATCGGAGGGTTCGATTAGTACTTGGTGATATCTTGAGTTCAGAACGATCTTGCTGAAATATTTCCCCCTTCAGTTGGTCCAGGAGGTCATCAATCCACAGGATCGTGTACCTATTACAAAAAGTGATCTTGTTCAGCACCCGATAGTCAATACGGAGCCTCCAAGTCCCATCCTTCTTCTATACCAACATGATCTAGCTCCCGCAGGGTGATGAACTCAGATGGAAGTGACCTCTCTGTAGCAGCTCCTGAATCTGCCTCTTGATTTCATCGTTCTCAAGAATGGAACACCGATAGATTGGTCCATTGGGCAGTAACGCACTTGGGGTCAGATTGATGGAGTGCTTGACCTGACAGTGCAGAGGAACCCCTGCGGGGGAGGTGAAGATGTCCTCGTACTCCTCCATGACCTTGCCCATCTGTAGTTGTCATGTGGAGGGGCTCTGTTTGGAGGTTGTGGCCACTATATTCTTCTTTCCTTGATGGCATATCATTAGGAAAACAAATTTCCTGGTTTTGGAAATGAGCTTACTGCATTGTTTTGTAGTAACCAATGATATGGCGGTAGGCGGTGCTACCTCTGGTATCCTATACAACTTATTTCCCAATGTAACAATAACAACATGGGGCCTTGATTCATACACAACATGTCGCTTCCACAAGTATGGCTTTCCTAATAATACATCACAAACATCAAGGGGAGCAACGTCACACAATACCTCATATGTGAAGGGTTTGATGTTGTATGGAAGGTGACACTACTAGCTCATGCAAAGATCTCATCCTTGGTGAAGCCACCCGATGGTGTACGGTTGTGGATGTGTTGTGGTCAGTAAGACCAACCACTTCACGACCTCCACCAAAATAAGGTTCTTTTGGCTCCTGGTGTCAATAATGAACTATTGCGAGGAGCCCTTTACCCACATCCGGGAGTGGAAGTGACGCTCCTCCTCCTCTGGATCTTCGGGTTCCTCCTTCTGTATTTTTGTGGTTGCAACGGTGGCGTTGGGCTTTGCATCAATAATCTACTTCCTTTTGTCAGTCCCCTTGTCAGGTTCAGACTTAGAGTCGGAACATGCATCTGATTCTGAAACCTTTAGCTCGGCCACCAGTGACTGCTTGGCCCAACACTCACTTGTGTTGTGAGTGGAGCTCTTATGGAACTCACACAACTTTCCCATGTCCTTTTCTGGCTTCACGATGTTGTTCTTTGCTTGCAACTTTGGAGGGTTGTCTTGGGCCGTCCCAAATTGGCTTTATCCTTCGTTCTGCAGTTTGGGGGCACCTTTCCCTTGCTTCGAATTCACAGATCCATAGTCTCGCTTCTTCTGTTTAAACTTCTACTCGACCTTGACGGCATATCGGTATGCCGTGCTTAGCAAGGAGATGCTCAGGAATTCTATTTCTTCCTGGATGTACTTGTGCAAACAGCCATGGTATTTGAGTACCAAATTTTGCTCCAAATCTTTGATACCAGACTTTGTGCGAAGGGTATGGAAAATATTGGTAAACTCTGGCACGTCTTGGTCCCTTCCCTGCCGCAGCATGGTCCACTTTATGTATTGATCCTCATAGCTTCTGAAAGGGTAGTACTACTCCTTGATGGCATCTTGGAATGAATCCCAAGTTGGTGTGGCTGAAAATAGTGACCCTGTACTTTCATCCTTCAGCTCACAGTAGGTTTCCCACCAATCCTTGACGTGGGGAGCTTCTTTGAGAAGAGCGAAAATAATATGTTCTCGATTGGAAAAATCATGAACAGAAAAATAACCCTCTAGCAGATTTAACCATTTATCGACGACATCTACCTCTATTTGACCCTCAAAGATAGGGATTTCGAAATTAACTTGTACCTTAAAGAGCGTGGCACTTCCAGAGTAGTTGTTGGAAGTCAATGCGTCGCCTCTGGGTAGCCGCTGAAGGATCTGGGAAAATTTGTCCATCATCACATTCCTTTGTCGCTCAAGGGCTTCTTCAAGCAAGATTTTGATAGGATCTCCTGCCCCCTCATCTTTCTTTTCACCCACCATGGGAGGCCATCAGGATTTGCGAGGCCGGTCTTGCAACGGTTCGACCAGTTCAAGCCCTAACTCCTTATATCCCGGCCTTGTTCGAGACATGCAAAGAAAAACAGGGAAAAAAACAGACCGCTCGGATACCACTAATCCCGATTTAAGCAGGAATGCAAAAAATTACATAGATAACCATAAACACAGATATGTAGTGGAAATAATACTACATTTCTTTAATGTGAAATACTGAAATATGCTTACAAATAGAAATGGAAATAAACTATCTAGGGCAATGGTAGCTTATCTCTGAGAAGAGATGTGGCGGCTACATGCCTCTAAACTATCTTACAATGAGGCCCAAAGGCCTATTTATTGTTGAGAAACAATGGAAAACCATAAACATCCAAAAACCTAACCCTAGAAGATGAATCGCCAAATTGTGGGCTCCGTTTGGATAAATTGGTACATCAACTTCCCAAGGTCGTATCTTAGGCATATGATCTTCGTTTGATGTGAACACCATCTCGTTAGAAAGATTTATCCAAGAACTACAACTTTGGGAAGAGCAACATCAGTCTATGGACCCATGTTGCTCCCAGGTTTCCCAAAAAATGTAGTTTAGGGCCTCAAAACGGCTTCGGAAGTTCAGGACCCAAAAAAATGCTAAAAGTAATAAATTGTGCTACAATTAAGGAAACTGAAAAGCTTAGAGAAACAACAGTGGGGGTCCAAGTGGACTTGGAAGGTGGCCGCCAATATCCACCTGGATCATCCTAGGGTCAATCAAGGTCTGCATTAATCAATAAAGGTTGGTATAAGAGGTGAAAAAGGTGCTAAGGTGAAGGAAACTACAAAGGGAAGAAATTGATCCCTAGTATGGTCATTAATTTGTTATGATGAATTTATAATTGCAGACAAAGGTGAATTCCCTAGACCTAGTGGATTGGTCTAGAAATTAGAAGACAAAAGCATAGAGTTTTCCTTAGAGAAGTTAGATAATGGGAAAGAGGCCTACCTTGAATCTGTAGTAAGCTTTCTTTTCCTCCTTTCTTGTAAGCTCCAATTGTAGCTCCAAGTGCTATAATTAGAACCAACACACATGACTAAAACAAGAAAATGATCCACAACATCTATGTAGCATAATCTAACATCTCTATTGAAGGAATCAACATCACATTGAAATACATGAGTGCAAACATAAGACACCAAATATAGGAAAACAACATACGATTTGTATTAATAGAGACAGGAGAGAGATTACAACCATAAATAGTAGTAGATCTTGTAGATGTCTCCCCAAGTTGACTTGTCCTTCTTTGCCACAAAGCACACGTCAATATCAAGCCTAATGCATGAAGATGCTAACTCTTTTAGGTTTGATACAATAATATTAGGGCACTATAAATATCCAAAATCCAACCTTGATGCTATGGATGGTAGTAATTTTGTAGGAGAAGGATGGTAGTTTAGGATTCACCATTATGGGCTTGAGATCCGCATATGATGGAAGGATGAGCTAAAGGGATAAGGGGTGAAATCACTAGGGTGGGATCAGCTAGGATTTGAGCTCTTATCCGTGGTAAATAGATAAAACAACCCTTAGAAGCTTGTAGAAGAGGAAGCTTCATAATTATTTTTAATTTTCCTAAATTTCTAGAATCAATGTACCTATAGAAGGCAACAACAAGTGCTAACTAGAATTGGTGTAGAAGAGAGAAACCAACAATGAATGCGGGTGGCTAAAGGATAGAGTATGTTGGGGCTAAAAACATTAATTTTGAGAAATTAATCCCAGAAACATAGACACTTTGAAAAGGTCATGCTTAAGGATTTGTGAGGGGATGATGACAATAAGTTCATGGATGTTGATTGATCCAGTTTGTAGGACTATTGAACAGATGTGAAAAAATGGCCTATAACAATATGAATCTTTGGAAACTACCATGAAGCTAAAGGAATCCCTAGCAGGTAGTGAAAATAACATAGGGATGGTGCAAGTTGAGTCAAAACTAGCAACATTAACAATATACTTGGAAGATCTAGCAAAGAAGAAGGAAAAGCATGAAGAATTATAGTGCATAATATATAAAAAGGAGGGACATTATATGAATGAATGTTCAATTGTCATAACATACATGGTTATGGTCGCCATGAACCCATTAGCATAAGATAAGGCAATATGGTGTGAGGTTTGTACAGTGAGGGTGTTGAAAATAGCAACAACAAATGATAAAAATAGAATCCAGAAGTACAAGTTTAATTTGTCCTTGAATTAAACTGAGAATTAAAATCAAATTTTATTCTCATAACAACTTGTAATACTTAACTCGAGTGAGTTGACTTAGTTAACTTAGGAATTATGAGTTGGAAGTCTTTCAAAAGTCATGTATTTGTTCTCCATATATTATAGGAGTCCAGGATGAGTTAAGTATGAGTTGTAATTAGTTATCTCAGTTAAGCCCAATTAAATTAGTTCCAAATTGTTTGAGGAACTAATAGTCAATTAAGTCCGGTTAAATTAGTTCCAGACTATTTGAGGAACTAATAGTGAGTTAACAATTATATGAGGCATTAGTGCACTTAACTAGTGCTACTCCAGTTAACTGAATATTCCCTCATCAGAAAGTCATGCATGTCGATTCTGATAAAGACCTAGTTGAGACTAGAGTGCAGGGACAGTGTACTATTTGTTTTAGATTTTTTTGAGTTTCACTAATAGTGCATGCATTTAGGAACTGATCCTTAAGGGAATGGACTATTTTTAGAGGCTTTATTTTCCTTTAAATACAAGTTATCCTCCATAGAAATTGCACATTGGAATAGAGACTTGGAGAGCTTGTGAAGAGGCTAATATTTGGCCTTGAGCTTGCTTATGAGTTGGATATTGAATTTGCTGAGTGCTAGGTTGTTCTAGAGAGAACAAGCATTGTAATTTCATCTTGATTTTCCAGATTAATACAAAACAGATAGTGGGGTTTTGAGTTGTGGCTTTCCCAGGATACTTATTATGTTATGTGCCATTGACATTATTCCTCTATTGATTATTGTTTTATCGATCTTTATGGGCTTCCACTATAAAGAGTAGAAGTAGATTCTTGTCTCTTTCTTTAGAAAATTGCATTAGATTGTAGAAAATCTATAGGATTTTCTACATGGTATCGGAGTTGAGAACAATTTACTAGAGGAGATGTCAAAGTTTTGAGTTTGGGTCGAGAGTTTTCAGAGCCGATTTTAGAATTTTTGTGCAAATTTTTTAGAAACAAATTGCATATCTATATTCCTTACGAGCAATACCCAAATTAAAAATAAAAATAAAAAAAATCGGCTGAATCAGAGTTTGGATGAGGGAGAAATCGCTGATTTAAAATTAGCTCTTTTTCTAGAAAATGTTGTCATGGAGGGACAAAGGAAGATATGGTGAGCCTTTCTCTTCTTGGATTCCCAAAGAGTTGGCATAGTTATTAGGAATTAGTTAATTGTTGGGAGAAGCTGCCAGATTAGGAATGACTATGGTCGGATTTGATGCAGGATGAGATCAGGAGGAACACCAGAGATGGGACCTCTTCCAAGGAAGTCGAAGAGGATTTTGCCTTAGCGAGTAAGGCAAAGTGGGCCAAGGGAAAGAAGTCCCAAGGAGAGGAGGGTGGAAATAGGATGGAATTGATGAAATTCAAGTGTTTTCACTGTCACGAGCATGGGGACTATGGCAATAAATTCCCACAGAGGAAATCAGGCAAGAAGGAGTTGATAGTAGCGGCAGCAAGTGAATATCTAGCTACACAATTCAAACTTGATTTGTCTCTCATCGCATGCATGGCCAACAATGCCATGGGAGCTGTGTGGTATCTTGACAGTGGTGCCTCATTCCATATGATGGGGAATAGATATCTCTTTAGTGATTTTGAGGAGAAACACCTCAAGAAGAGCATAGAGTTTGGAGATGACAAGAGGTATAATGCTACCTGGATTGGTACAATTACCTTTAAGAGGGAGTTTGGCTCCCCTCTCAGGATCACAGATGTCATGTATGTTCCAGGACTAAAGAAGAATCTTGTTTCAGTTGTGGTATTGGAAGACTGTGGATATGATGTGGTTTTTAGTAAGGGAATGGTTTTCCTTAGACACATCACCATGGGACAGGTGAAATAGATCAGTGCACGGGTCAAGAACTTGTATGCTCTTGAGGTTCAAGATGCATGCAAAGCCTTGAGGAGTAAGGAAAATGTTAGAGACTTGGTGGTTCAGAGGGAGAGTAAATTACCTCTCAACATGCAGCCCCATAAGAAGCCTCTAAAGCAGCTTCAAGAAGTTGTGGAGCAACCACAACTAGAGAAGTTGAGAGGAGACCAAGTGGAGAGATCCACTCAAGCAGAGAAGCAGCAGTCTCTGAAAATTGTGGAGAAGACACAATTGGAGAAGCCGATAGGAGACCAAGTGGAGACATCTTGTCATGCAAAGACTTCCAGTAGGGGGGAATTTTGAGCCAAGTGGGTAGAGGGATCACATGCATCCATACCTCCAGGTGTGAGGTGGGGCGATTTGAAGTTGTAGTCCCAAGAGGGCTGAAATTGGGCAGGGTCCATTGAGTGGTTTTATCTCCTGGATCGTACCTTGCTATGAGAGTCCAAAGTACATAGTAGTGGGAGGAATTAGTGGTATTGATGCAATCAGAGATCAGAGTGACAGAGGCTAGAGCAGTGAAATACTGAAGAGCGTAGAGAGGGTGGACAACAATGTAGATAGGTAGAGTCAACAGAAGTGCAGAATTTTCAGTCGACATAGGCAATAGTAATCAAAGAATTTGATGACAGAGTCATCTTTCTGATTCAGGTTGGATGTTTTTTTGTTTCTGGAGTTGCTGGAGAAACAACACTGGAGAGAGGTGTTGCATGCAGAATATTCCAAAGGTTCACGATCGAGATCAAGTTGAATTCCTTTCTTGTTGAGAGGAAGTGTTGAAAATAGAAACTGTTAGGTTCCTATACCAATAGGTTTCATCTTTCATGATTGACAGTGGAAGGGCTAAATATGTTCATCATTGCAGGCTGCAAAGGTTCCATATTTTGTGTACATGCTATGAAAATTAAAAAATGAAAAGAGGGTATGCCTTAAAAGAATAATCAAAAGGCAAGAAAATCAAATGGTCAAAGAGAAAAGTAAAAATGAACCCCAAACCAAAGACCAGGAAAGTGGCCAGTCAAAATTCCACTACTATCTTTTGGACAGTATCATGCTCTGCAAATACTGCTGCTAATCATACTTGATGGGTGGCCCAATAGTCTAAACTGGACCATGCCATGTTTAAATTGCTTGCTGCAGAATAGAGAATGTTCCCTATCCAAACAACTCAAGCTTGACAGATGACTAGCTAGGTAGAGAAATGAAGGTGCCCAACTGCTTAATCTGGGTCCTTGGAAGAAATAAGGGTACAATTTAGATAGGATCGCAGCCACAAGAAAAAGAGGACAATCAGGGTCTCCTAATTCAAGTGCACCCACTTTAAATGAAGAAAAAATGTTAGGATTACTAGGATGGGTAAGTAGTGCAAGGTTGCAGAAATGGAGGGCCATCACCAATTGGCTTACTAAGTGCAAAAACTCATGCCACTCAGAGTATTGGCATCAAAAGCAGAGAGTGGAGGAAAAGCATTGGAAGCATGTCTAATTTCCCCATTTTCCCCAAACATCATTTACTAACACCCCCAAGGGCCTTGAGATCTACTCAAGTGTCCAGTTCCACTTCACTTCATGACAAACTACTCGGTCAAACCATGAAGTTTAATCAAGAAAAGAAGCCACATTTTTTTGTGTAAAAAGGATTTCTTATCATTTCATTTATTTTTTACTTTCTAAGTTTTATCCCTTAGAACTCAGCCTTTACCCCTTCACTCACCTCACAAAGCCATATTAACCACTAATGTACAATTTAGCTCCCTAACTTCCACCCTTCCCTAATTCTATTAGAATCTATGGAAAATTTCCCAAAAAATATCTATAAATACCCTCCCCTAGCATTATAGCTATATAACCCTTCCTTGGGGAAATATTAACCTATCTGGGATTGGTATTAACCCCTTTGTCCCTAAACTATGGCCTCTTTTCAAAAGCTATGGTTAAAACCCTAAAATCTGCAACCCCGCCCTCATTTACCCATGTACCCCTTTTTTCCGCCTTAAACACATTTTATTATAAAGTTTTTTAAATAAAATGCGCGTTCAAACCCTTGAAAACCCATAATCCTAAAGTTTTTACCCCCCGCGCTCGATTTTAATTAAATTTATTTATTTATTTGGGCGAGTCCCCATTGCATTTAACACGGCGGCATGTCATAATCACCGCATATCGCACGATCTTCCGCCCCGCCCATCCAACGGTGGGCGGTCAATCCTGTACGCAACCCGCCCGAACTTTTGCGTCCGGTGGATGGGCGGTATTGCCGCCGTACCCCTGCCACGCGTCAAGCGCCCGTGGTGTTCGTTGCCCCCCCCCCCTCAAAACCACTTACTGCCCTAAGCCCTTCCGGGGAGACCGCTTACCACCTCCTCCCCGCGCTGACGTCACACCCCCGTCAGCGTGATGTCACCCATCCTTGCCACCACCAAGCCTCGACGTCGCACCCGGCCACCGTGTCACCACCACCTGGGCACCCACGTCAGCTGCCACGTCACCCATCCGTACCCGGGCCCATGATGACATCAGCATGACGTCATCACCAAAAAGGCGCCAATATTCCAAAAATGCATAAAAAGGCGAGAATTAACCGTTATTTCACATTGTTTTTTACGATTTCCGGAGCTCCTCTGCATGCGAAAACCAACGTACAATGGTCAAAACTCAAAAGCCACCTGCCAAAGTTGTTGTCGCCTCCATTATCAACCCGAGTACCTGCAATTCCTGCAATTCGACCGGTGCAAACGACTCCCACGCCATAAAAACCAAGTATTTTCCGCAGGCGTCCTCTTTACCCACTGTTCTCCTTTGCTATCCTGATTTTCTGCATAAAAACTCAGTCAAAAGCTCCACATTGATAAATTCACCACTGAAATCTACTTAAGAAGCCAGTAAAACCCCTGCGCGACAAAAAAGCTTGAAGAAACCCGTGCCCCTCTATAAAATTCACAATTTCACCACAAAAAGAAATTGAAGGAGCCGAGCTACCGGCTAGAAAAGTAATTTAATAGTTCCCTCACCCCTGCTAAAGAAGTTCCCTGGAAGTAACCAGCTAATTAGCTCAACACACTCTAGTTCTTCAAAACAGAGTGCCCCACAAATTCATTAAGCCTGTAACAGCCTCCTTGCACTACCAAACTGCTCACTACAAACAGAGATCATCAAGCATTTCTCAGTATTCACATCAAGCTTGAAATATAATAAACATCCAGCTAAAACCAGACAATGGCCACTCCAGCTGCTCTGGATGTAGCTCCTATAAATCCACCTAACAAAGAACTGGAAGCTATGCCACTGGTGGACAGTGATGCCCTCATTACAAACTTTGTGGCGGAGAGGAATCACTTGCAGACTTATTGCCAGCTAAGAAACAGTCACATGGACAACAGTGACCTGTATGGCAGCTGGGAATCTAATCTGCCCACCTACTTCCTGCCTTTTGTGAACATTTTCCCTGAAGTCATCCACCTCTGTGCATAAAATTATGACCAGAAACTCAAGGCTGTGAAGTCTCCATCTAGGAGCATCCTCTTTTATATAACGCCAGATTCCATCAACCAGATGTTGAACTACAGGCAGACCCAGCTGCTATACCCCTTCTCCATGAACTACTTGCTAGATGAGGGCTCCAAGCTCTCTAGCACAAGCATTGCTGCAATAGCCAGGAAATTCATGAAGGCAGACTGCCAACCTTCTGGGCCACCTCCTTTTTCTTATGCAGATTTCAATTAGGTTGGCAAGCTGTTGGTAGACATGCTAACCTTTGTGTTGGGGTTCACTACAAATAAGCATGTTGATCTAACTGTGCTGGTCATGCTCTCAGCATATAGCCTTGTGAAGCCCCCTGCTATGAAGTACAATTATGCCAAATACATTGCCAATAAGATACATGATCAATTGTCAAGACTGAAGAGGGAAGCAATATTCAAGTATTCCTCATACATCTATCACCTATTCTTGTACTATCAAACAGATTGCTTCCAGAGCTCAATCAAGAAGCTAGACTCACAGGGTGAGAGGAGGTCTGTTATCTTCTGGTCTTTAGTCTTGCACCAAGTCCAGAATTCCCCCTACTCATACTGTGAATTCATTGATCAGTTTGTGTATCCAGTCACATGCCTCTTAAAGAGGACCCCTCCTATCAGATTGTCCAAGGATATGCAGAAAATCTTGCAGCTATCCAGAAGTTACAAGATAGGTGATTGGTACTTGTACCAAAATCACACAGTCATCAGAATCTATGGTTGTGAGCTCTGTCCCTACAGGCTCCCAAAATATGTGCCCATGAGGCTATTTTCCCTGGAATACTACAGACAGCTTATAAAATCTGATCTGACACACTTTCACAGTGCCAAGAAGAAAGCCAACCTAAAGTTCAGGGACCACCTAGGCCCATTTGTCATGAACAAGAAAGATGGTTGGCAAGAAGCTGATCAAATACTAGGGCAACAGCTCAAGCTCAAAAGAAGCTTCTAGTGGGTCCCTTATGACCTTGAAGGTTTCATCAGTGCCAGGAGGGTCAAATATAGGCTGCTAGCCTATAAGCATTGCCCAATCCCACAAATACAACACTTTGCCAATCAAGATGAATGGGTACCTAAATCAATAGTAGAGGAATTGACTCAGGAAGAAATAATGGAGCAGACTGTAAAGGACCTGGAAAAAACTCTTGACTTGGATTCTTTTCAACAGGTCTTGTTCAAGCAACCAGTCCAAGCAGGAGAAGGCACCTCTACTACTCCAGTTGCATAGGACACCCAGCAAGCTCCAGCAACAACAACTACAGCAAAGGAAAAGGAGAATATGGATGAACAACAAGATGTAGAGACAGGGCAACCTAGCACATGAAAGGATCAGCAATCAGAGCAGGCCCCTCCTCAGCAAACTGAACAACCTCAAAACCCAGTTTTGCAGACTCCTCTCAATGATGAGAGAGGGAAAAAGAGAGACAGAGAGGAGGTCACACCTCCAACAGGGTCATCACAGCAACCAGAGGCCAAGAGGCCGGGGATAGACCTTGAGACAGAAGAAGGAGACATAAGTGAAGAACGGGCAGAAAGCCACAGCAGAGAAAGGCAAACAAGCCAGCAGACTGCCACTAGCTCATTTCAGCTAGAACAGGCCCAGCAGCATACCACAGAAGTGTCCTCCTCAAGACAACAGGGCAAGAAACCAACTGCAGTCAAAGAAGGCTTCATAGAGATCAAGGCACATAATGAATTGGTAAGAGTGCAGCTCTATGAGCAATTCTTGAAGAGAACTCCAGCCAAAAAACAAAGATTGATGGTTGCCTATGACCTGAAGGAAGAGAAAATGATCTTCACCCATCCAAAGCCTAAAGTCCCACATCCAAAGACCCCAGCAGATTACTACAGAACAAACCTGGAGGTCTTTTCCAAAGACATACACCCCATGGATCAGATTGAGTTGCACAAACAGACTGGGTAAATGGTGTATGCAACACTTGCTGACAGGGCAATGCTGGCCCATCAGCTAAAGGAAGCCCTGAAGAACACAAACAGGCAGCTTGATTTTGAAAGGTTGTCTTCCTCTGCAAAGGACAATAGAATCAAGACTTTGGAGGACATAATAATTGATTTGGGACATGATCGAAAGGATCCAAAGGGTGTTAGAGCCCTTATGAAGAAGAAAGAGGATGAAATTGCTGCACTAAGAAGGCAGGCAAAATTGCCTCCTACCATTCACCCTCAAACAGCAGAACTTGCACAAGAAAAGCAAGTAGATGATGCTATGGAGCTACTTCTGGTAATGAACCAAAGAATATTACAAATGGAGCCAAAATTAGAGAAAGCCCTGTAGGACAAGCAAGCGGAGTCAACCTCCCAGCCCCCTCAAACATCAACAAATCTTGGACCTGCCCCTCCCACACAAGCAACAACAGCCCCTCCTGCTACTCCAACACCTACCACAGCTACATCAGCAACGGGAGCAACAACAGAAGCAACAGCAGTAGCAGAATCCAGCATGAGCATGGAGGAGTTGATGAAAGCTGTTAAAGAGCTTGAGACTCAGGTGACTGAAATAAATGATGCCAAGGAGAGACTGGCCAAGCTGGAGACCAGTTATGATAAATCAAAGATGACAGTGGCAGAGAAACAAAGAGAAATAAATGCCTTAGAGGCCAAGGTAAAAAATCTGGAAAGTGAATTGCTGCTAGGTAAAACCCTAGCAAAAATAAAGAAGATTATTTGGGCCAAAATTGGCCAATCTATACAAGACCAATGGAGGTCCATTCAGGAAATTTTCAAGCAGGTTGAGGTGATAGATGTGGCTCATGTGGAAATACAAAGAGCCAAGACAACCCTGGGAATAATGCCCGAGCAGGCCACCAGAATGATACATTTCCTCAATAACCGCACTAGAGAGGAACTGGCAGCTCTAGAAATAAGCAGCAGAACAGATACAATCCTTACAGCCAAAAGGTACTGACCTTAAGGAATTTTACTCAAACTCTGGAGAGGAAATGTCAGGAGATGAAAGCAGAGATTGATGAATTTAGAGCAAAAATAACTATACTACAGGACAAAGGACTGCCAAGCCTAGTGACTAGCACAAGACAACTGCTGTCATATAATCAATATATGACAAGGATCAACAATTATGTTGAAAATCAGATAACAACATCCAGCAACTCCACAGAAGAAGCAGGGCCTCCCTCTAGGCAGTCTCTCTATGACAAGCTAGAAAATTTGTTCTTTATTGAACATGAAATAAATCATCTGTTTGAAGTCCCTCCAAACTTCTACAGACATACAGAGGGAGATGAAATACTAGTGAAAATGAGGAGGCATCAGCTACCTCCATCTAATTGGTGGCAAGCAATGTTGGAGATTTTGCCCAGATAATGCCACTTTGCTTTTTGCCTTTTTTGAGAAAAATCAAAGTTTACAGGTCAGCAGGCAGATCAGCACAGGTATCACAGAGAGCATCCGTACAGGTGACTCACCAACACACCCAGACAACATGCTCAACTAACGCAGAGTTAAATACACTGCTACAGCCCACTTTCCAGAGCCATAAAGTCAAAAGCTATCTGACAGAAAGATGGCAGCCATCTCAGCATTAAATGCTATATTTATGTTTTCATTTACTTTTTGTAAGAGAGTTGGTGGTGCAATTTATTGCACAATAACTCTCTACTGAGATATTTTGTACCCTATCTTTGTATATATATCCCCTCAGATAATGCATTGAGGGTCGGTTGTAGTGTAATTCATTCTGAAGAGCTCTATTGTATTCTCGAGACAATTTTGATAATACAAATTGCTGATGGAGATTTCTGGGTCTTAAGCTGTATGAAGATGGAAATGAATGGCTTTGTTTAATTTGCAGAAATCCTGTGTCATTTGCTGAAGCAATAAGTTTCTCTGAACTGTGTATGTGTTTCCTGTGTATTCCATAATTCTTACGTTTCCATAATCTTAGTAAGTAGAGAAAAAGAATAGCCTAGGATTTGTTTTAAACACCCTATGCTCAATCTCTATTTCTAAATATGTTTTCTTCTGAATTAGCCATAGATATGAATTCTTAATTGCTCATGTCTGAACTAATTCTGTCATGGTGAATATTGTTTAAGAATTCTTAACTGCTCTTAAGCAATGCTTTCATGTTTCTTTATTTAGCATAGTGAAACATTCTTAATTGCCTTTCACTCACTAATTCCATAATTTCATCAAAAAATCTGGTAAATTGTTTCACTTATGCCTATCTTGCTTTGCAGCAACACTCTGCCTTCATAAATCTACTTTCAGCAGCACAAATACCTCAACTCCATTGCCCAATGGAACAAACTGCCCTATGATCTGTATCTCAGTTCTATCTGAATTCACCAACCCACCAAATTCAAACAAAACAGTACACCATAACTAGCCTAAAAACATTCATCAACAAAGCGAAATTATAAAGAGAGAGTCCTCTCTGGTTGCAGGTAGGCTAGAACCTGTAGCTAAAAGATTGGTCAGTGGTTACCTCAACCGTATTCCCTTTAGGAAGCAGGGAACAACCTGAGTGATAACACCTACTTCAAGACTAAGTCACCTAAACCAAATTCATTCTTCCCTGCATACTTCTTGTCAAGCCACCTCTTGATATCTCTCTAGTGATGAGAAAAAAATTATTTTTCCTTTTTTCTTTCTTCTTGTAGCTTGTGAAGGGTGTCTCTCCTATGCTAAACTAATAAGCAAGGATTTCCCTGGGATTCCTATGAAAGATGAAGGGTAGGAAAGTAGATGTTCAAGGGTAACATGACTTCTTTTTTGTACACTAGAAAGTAAGGAGACATATTCAGAGAGGGTTTTGGCATGAATCGGTCAGCCCATAAGGCATTCACCAAAGTGGAGTTCCAGTTCCTCTATTCAAATAAAATGGTCTTCTTGATAGTGTCGATGAGGTTTTTATTTGTAGGCTTAGCAAGACCATTTCCCTGTAAATAGTAGTTAGTTGAAATTTTTAATACAATTTCGTTTTCAAAAGAAAAACCATATAATTTTAATGATGAAAAATATGTTTCATTGTTAAAAACAAGTGAAGTTGGAATGTCAAACTTGGAAATGATATTGTGCTTAAGGAAGTCGATGACTTCCTGATCATTCACTTGCTTGAGTTGAACTTCTTCATCCCACCACCTGTAGTAACTACAGTAAGGATATAGTGAGTGGAGGATGATCAGCCTGGCACCATGGTTCCATAAATAACTGACCTACTCTTGATATTTCTGAACTACAGAGCTTTGCACCCTGATCGAGTAAGTGCTTCATTGTAAGAGGAACCAGACGCTGAGGTGGCTCAAAGTTTAGCATTTCATTTATAGATTGAGGAGTGATATAGAACAACACAGACCCATCTGGAGTGAGGATTTCTCTCTGAGTGGGGTCATAGTTTGCATGACACAGATGAATGAAGTCAGGAAGCACATTGACTGATGGGAGTTAGTAGATGGGCATACTAGATTGCCAGATTCCCAGGATATCAGTGTTATTCTTGTGATTGTTTATGAAGTGACACACAGTTTTAAGGTGAGACCTGAGGCCCATCATATCCTTAAACTGGAAGTCCCTGTCTGCCAAAGGTCACCACTCTAAATCCATGTGTGGAGCATTCAAGGGAGCAATGTTGAGAGCCACTGGAGCCTCCACGTTTATACTGTTTGTGTTTTGATTACAATACAGGTGTAAGCAGCAACAGCTGATAGGACTCAAGCTCTGAGGCTATTGTCAAGATGCTGGAGACTATTTTTTATCTGGAACTGACCTCCAAGTGTACAGTTTATTGTAAAACAACAATTTTGCAGAATTTAGATATGTTTTTTGAACACATTCACCGGACTCATAAACTCTGTGAGTAAAATGCAAAGGAAACTGGGATTGATCTCTCAACTGAAGGAGCGACAGTTAGCAGAGGGGAGTGAAAGTGGAGGAATTTCTTTTTGGAAAAACAGAATAAAACAGAAATCACAGAGTGCTTAACCAATTTAATTCAAAGCTTGGGCAGCTTTTTGGAGTCTCTATGGGCGAAAATGGGTGCAAAGTGTCTTGTAATGGCCAGATTGCAGAGGAGATGGGCTTAAACTTGTAGGTTTGCTTCGAATCCTTAGCTCGGACAGTGCATATAAGGTGGTAAGTGACAGGAAAGAGTACTTTTGGATGTAAATTATAGGTGCTTTTGGCAATTTCAACAATGAATTGTGAATGAAACAGGGTTTTCAGGAAAAAATGGGTAAATACCCATTTTTATGGCATAGAGGGCACTTAGCAGGTGCAGCTCGAGCTGTAGGGTTGTGCTATGGAGCTGAATTGTAGGTTGACAGACTGTACAAGCTCTGGAGATGATTTGGTTGTGAAGGTGCATGCAATGTTGCTTACGGGTGCACAAATAGAAATAAATGAAAAATAATTGTTGTCATGACTTTTTAACAAATTTTGGACATTTTAGCGCTTTTGGCGCTTTTCTGGGATGATGTCATCATGACATATTCTTTGTCGCATAGCGGGTACGAAGGATGACGTGGCACATGACGTGTATGATGATGTGGCACTTGACACAATGGCGGGGTGGTGACGTCATCGGATGATGTGGCACAGGCGCGGGGCAGTGGCAGGTGTCGTGGATGCAACGTCACGCGCTGACGCGGGCAGAAGGGCAGAGCAGTGAGCGGTTTCCATCGGACCGCCTTTGGTGCGGGAGCGGTAATTGTCAGAGGTGGCCCAATGCAATAGGAGGACAATAGGTGTCCCTGTGTACGACAGTGAAACCATCGACCATCAAGTACTAACTTACCATTAATGAGGCACATCCAGTATTGATTAGGACCGTTGGATCTTGGGGAGGCAATCCGACAGTGGATGGGAGGGCGATATAATCGAGACTTATCATAGGAGCATACACGATAAACCTTAATTTTTGAAAGGTTTCAGGTGGGTTTTCAACTTTAGGTTATGGATTTAATGTTCACGCCAGGGTTATGGTTATTAGTTTAACCGAGTATTAAATGAAACCCAAATGAAATGCATGCGCGGGGTTTGTATAGTATGGTTTGTGTGTGGGGGGGGGGGGGTGTTATCGTAGCTATTAATCTAACCAAATGTTAGATTAATCCTATGTTTTGGACACGAAAGGGCTAATATTAAGGCCCCAAATGGATGTAGTATTCCCCTACTTTGTATTGCATGGCTATAGTGCCAAGGGGTGGGGATATCTATATTTTTGGGTTTTTTATATAGTTTTTTATGTAATAGGAATGGGAAAAGGTTTTTATGGAGATAAAATAATAAAATTAGATGTTAATATGAGTTTATGGATTGAAACTGAATGGATGAATGCTAATTTTATAGAATTAAAACTTAGGTTGTGGAGTGACGCAAGGTAATGTGATATTTGTGGAAAAAACTGATCATTCTTTTGGATTTAAAGGAAACTACATTGTCTGTTATTATCTTTTCCGGACAACCAAATCTAGATAGTATATTGGTCTCTAGGAATTGCTTGATGATTGAGTCATTGGCTTGCCTACAAGGGATGGCCTCTATCCACTTGGTAAAGTAATCTATGGCTGTCAAAATCCATCTATGCTGGCCAGAAGATGAAGGGTGGATCTCCCCAATGAAGTCTAAACCCCATTGTTGAAATGGTCTTTCAATTGAAATGGGTTTGAGGGGTAAGGGAAACAAATTTTTCTTGCCTTCAAGGATTTGACATTTATGGCAACACATTACAAATTTTTTCACATCAGCAAACAAGGAAGGCCAATAAAATCCAGCCCTTAGGATTTTATCAATTGTTGATTTCCAATACAAATGTCAACCACAATCTCCTGCATGAATTCCTTGAGAACTTTGTCAGTTTCATCCAAACTTAGGCAGTTAAGCAAAATACCTTCATGATTTTTCCAAAACAACACATTATCTATGATACAAAACTTTGAAGCTTTCATTTTTAAGAATCTCTTTTTAGTTTTGGATAACCCTAGAGGAGCTTGCAAGTTTAATAATACAAAACATATATCAGTGTACCAAGGTGATTGTAAAAAGGCTTGATTGATCTCTGGAGTCGCCATCTCCTGGTCGTTATCCAATTCATTGATGTCTAGGGGTTGAAAGTTGGTTTCAGTCATTAATTTGGCTAGCCCTTGTCCTTTTATGAGTTTTTTTGGCTTGATTTCAATGTCATACTCTAGAATGTTGGCTATCCATTTACCCCTTTTACCTTCAATTCCTTCTTGAGTAAGAATATCTTTGACCACTACATTTGGAACATAGGCAATTACGTGAGAGTACAGGATATAAATTCTGAAATCCTTTATGGCCTTCACAAGGGCATATGCCTGCTTCTCCATGATTTGGTATTTGAGTGTAGCATCTCTGAGTGCTTTACTGAAAAAATCAATGGGTTTCTCACATCCTAAGTCATTATTTTGTAATAGGACAGCAACAATAGTATGCTCAGATGCAAAGGAAAATATTATAAAGCCTTTATCAAACCTAGGACTTGTAAGAACAGGTGTTCTTGTCAAAGCTATTTTCATTTCCTCAAAGGCTTGCTTGGCTTCTATTGTCCATTTGACTTTAGAGTCTTTCTTTAGTATATTATTCAACAGTCTAATCAGTTCGACCAAATTAGGAATGAATCTTCTTAGGAAATTGATTTTTCCTAGAAAGGCTTGTAATTATTTGATATTTCTTGGATGAGGGACTTGAAGGATAGCCTGTATTCTGTCCGGATCTATTCTTATTCCATCTTTAGAAATTATGTGGCCTAGGAGTTTGCCTTCTTCTAGGCCAAACAGTGACTTCTTCGGGTTCAATGATATGCCATATTTTCTGCAAATTAGGAACACGTGTCTGAGATGTTTTAAATGTTCTTGGTCTGATTTTGAGAAAGCAGTAATATCATCAAGGTAGATGACTAAGAAATCATGGATTTCCTCGGCAAAAGCTATGTCCATTGCTCTTTGAAATGTGGCCCCAGCATTTTTGAGTCCAAAAGGCATTTTGACATATTTAAAGGTTCCCCAAGGTGTTGTAAAGGCAGTTTTGTCCTGATCATCTGGGTGAACGAGAATCTGATTAAATCCTGAGAAGCCATCTAATAATGAAATCCTTGAAGCCCCCACTACCCTTTGTAGGATATGATCCATTTTTGGTAAAGGGTAGTGATCTTTGAGAGAGACCTTATTCAAATTTCTCAGGTCAATGCAAAGCCTTATCTCTCCAGTTTTCTTTCTAGTGGGTACTAAATTTGAGATCCATTTGGAGAATCTAATGGGTGCAATCATTCCGGCTTCAAACATTCGTTTAACTTATTTTTCAATCAGGGGAAGGAGTACATGATTAATCCTCCTCAGCTTTTGTTTAAAGGGTTTCTGGTTTTCTTTCAAGGGTATTGTATGTTGGATAACAGATGTGTCATAGGATTTGAGGTCCTCATAGCTCCATGCAAAGATATCTTGGAACTCTTTAAACAACTCAATGTATTTCAGTCTTTTATTAGGAAGCAAAGTTTTGGACAGTTTTACCACTCTTGGATTTTCTATGGTTCCAATATTGCAGTTCTCAATTTCTGCATTCAACAGTTGCATTTTTGGTTTTCTTGGAATGTCATTTGAATCAAATATATCTTCCAAGGGAGTTAGGCCTATGGCTAGGACATTTTCCTTCAGTTCAATTACTTTGATTTCTTCCTCAATCATTTCATCAAAATTCATTTGTTTCAGTTCTTGTAGCTTTCTGTGATTAAAAGTTGTTGGATTTAAAAGCACATTTGACGCTTCAGCTGATATGTTCGGCTCAACTTTGTCAATTTGTTGTTGATCATCTACAGAGCTTGTGTCTATGTTTACGCTTGAAAATTCTTCTTTTAAAGTGAGGAAGTTGTTGACTTGGGTATCATTTTCAAACACTTGCCAATTTTTTACATTATCTGGGATAGCAGGTCTATGTTTGATCTCAACAGTGAAGTGATGATTGGGCTCAAAAGGCAGTTTACAAGTGCTGGCAAAGGTTGCCAAACTATGTGCATGTAGGTTGTGTTTTCTTGGAATTTTAGTGAGTTCTGATTCCATGAAGGTGTTTAGTATTTCCATAGCTGCACCTCTATAAGCCCTTAGCCTAGGATCACTTGTGACAAAATTTCCCTTTATCTGTTGTATTATCAAATCTGAGTATCCTAGAATTGAAGTTTTGGTGACCCCTAGACTTCTAATTTGTTTGAGCCCTAGCAAAAGGGCTTCATATTCGGCCATATTGTTTGTGCATTTGAAGTTTAGCGTATATGCATGACCTTGAGCATGGTCATTTTGTATGTTGTGTATCCAAATCCCTGCCCCTGCTCCTAATTTATTCACTGACCCATCAAACGATAAGTACCATAAAATTTCTTGATTAACACTTGTCTCAATAGTCCTGGGGACTTGTTTAGTGGGTAGTGAGCTTGGACTTTATAGCTGGTTTGATATGTCAGTTCCACTTGTTACTTCAATCTCATCCACAATTTTTTGGTGTTGGTCACTAGATTGTTCATTCATGTTCATTGTTGGTATTGTTTCTAGGAGCTTGGCCTCATCTTTGGAGCACATGTCAGCATTGTATAAGATAACTGAATCCATGTCAGAGTGAATGGAATAGATGGGGAAGTTTTGGGGTTTGTCTTGACTGCTAACCACATATTTCATCAATGTTTCCCGGTATAATATCTTCGGCTGGCCAAAGACTGCAATCATGGCATAGGACATGTCTAGCTACAAAGTGTTGGCATTGTGGTTCTGGTATGATTTCAGATGTTGTACTTGATGGCAAACACCCATGGCATGGCTCTCATTTTGATGAAAATAAAGAAGTAC
>APFE030500806.1:137752-158441 GCA_000404065.3 Pinus taeda | reverse complement strand
CTTTGCCTTCCGATCCACTTCTTCCATTCTTCATCGGTCACTCCCGTTGGTTTAGTACCCGGATCTACCGCGATCCACTGATCTTTATCCACCAACAGATCCTCCATCTTGAGTTTCCACAACTCAAAACTCTGACCATTGAACTTCTCAATCTCTATCTTTCCGCTGCTCGCCATCTTCCTTCACCACCAGAATCGATCTCGCAGATCTCCCACTGAGAACAGGGTCTACCACAGGCCCGAGCGAAACCCCTCAGCAACAAAGGCGTCCCCTTGAAGCCAAATCAGCTCTGATACGAAATGTAGGTTTTAACCCCGTACATAAATTACCTACATACGAATTCTAAATCACAGGAAAAATAAAAATGCGATAGCATAACACATAAAACACATATACACAGAGATTTCCCACTGGATCTCAAAAACCGAGACTACCAGCTTGATTTTTCCTTATTTTCCTTTCAATGTTACAATACATATTTATACATGCCGAAGCATCCAATACCATGGACCGAAAACCATCGCGTCCATGGAAAAAAACTCTACATGGTTGGATAGACTTTCACCCCTACATAAACTTTGGACACTTGGTAGCCCAAGTAATCAACTTTTATAGGGTGAAAATGCCCAAAAACCACCTAGAAAACACCTCTCTACCCTGGTTTTGGAGGCGACACTACGCTTTTTGACCAGTGTTGGGAGAAGTCACATTTTAGGAGCTACAGGTCATCATTCCTAGTGCTTGAGGGATCTATTTATAACTAGACCGAGTGAGATTTACAATGATTTATCATGAGATCAATTTGGAGTTTAGGAAGGCCTCTAAAAGTGTCTTTCAATCTCATGCTGCACTTTTCCTCAGCCATGTTGCGCTTTTTCCAGATTCTCTACACATTTTCCAGGAGGCTGATTTTCTTCATCAGTTTGACCTAGTTTGAATTTTTACCTATGTAAATGACATAATTGAGCATGTAAGCTACATGAATGTCAAATTAGGTATATACATGCAAATTTAACTTGTTTTGGGTCAAATGAAACAGTTTCTCAAATTGAGAGAGAGTTTGTTAACCTTCCTAGTCATTAGGGTTTTGGTTGAGACCTTTGGGAAATAGGTCCACAAGTCATGGATTTGACCACTGAGAGTGGGGAGATGTGTTTTTTGTCTTTATGTATCATTTTCTCAGTCATATAATGGGTTGGGCATTAGAGGAGAGAACTATTGTGGCTTGTACTTGGACATTTTCTGGAAATCAAAGGATGCAATTTGCAACTATTATCTAGGAATTCATGTGCAGTAAGTTTGTGGTGTTTTTTTTCTCTATTATAGCTTTATATGAAAGATATTCATCTTATCCTTCAATTCATTATTTCTTCAGTGTTTTTCCTTAAATTTTATAAACAAAATTCTCTGCATAAAGCTATGCTTTTATGGGAATATCATTATGTGTTAATTTCCTTCCTGTTTAATGAATTCATGTGTTGATGTTCATCAAGACCATTTTGCATCTTCCAAACACTACACTAAATAGACAAACACTAAATTCATCTCAAAATTATTGCTACTTGGATTTTCTCCCTTATCCAGCATCAAACCTTAAAAAATTTCAAACCTATCTCAGCCTAGTATACCTAGCCTCAAAATATATTTCTTTTCCAGTCAATTCATTGGTTGTGATCATAGAGAGAGCCCTCTCTGGTTTGGTAGGGCTAGCTACCAAATTGAAATCTTGGACCGTGGTTACCTCTATCGATATCCTCTTAGCTTCGGACATTGTGGAGGATAACCGGGACCAATAAGGGATTCAACTACATACTTACATATATCCTGTCGCTTATGCTTTTTTGGATCCCTCCTCTAAGCTCTAATTGGATCTGATGCATGGTCGCGTTATTTCATGAATGCTTCCACATTTTTTTTGTCATATTTACACTATAGCTCGTGAAGATTGCACATCGCGCTCAAATATTTGATGGTAAAATATCTAATGACTGTATGCTTCATTGTCATAATATTTCTATCAGCAATTCTTAAATTGTCAGTAATCCATTGAACCATGTCTATTTAAGGAATAATTTTAGGCTGGGCTGCAATCCTTTGCAAGAATGAATTAGCCACATAACTATAGGTAGTGTTTGAGACCAGGGTAGAATCATCAAAAGTGATTTTTCTTTGCTTGACCCTGGGTCCTTCATCTTGAGAGAGCTTATACATGGATTCCCAAGAGGACTATCTAGATTCTTTAGTGCAAACTCTGTAAAAAAATAACCTTTGTATTGTATTTGTCTTCTTCCCTTTCTATTGGAGGAGTGATATATTTATATTGTGCAACAATTTTCTTCTTTCCTTTCACTTCTTTATACATTTCTTCATTGTTATTGTTAGTGTCAGTATCTGCATATTTCCATCAGGGATCAAATCTGCTCTTTGCATTGTCATTTTAAGGGTCCCATACTGAAATTTTCACATCATTACATTAGGTCATGTCAAGTTGATCCACTGATGGTTGTCTTCTCTTCTAAAAATCTAGTTTTTCCCTCATAGAGTGTACTTGCTGACCCTTCTTCAAGTTGTCTTCAGGTACCATTTCATGGTCGATTTTCAATCATGTTTCATTAGGTCATAGGTCATGATTTCATTAGGTCTTAGTGTTTCATCACCAAGGTCAAGAGCTTGATTTTTAAATGTAAATAAAGGTCAACAAGGATATGAGGATGATGAATAAGCCAAGCCTATGGCTTGTAGATCATAGCTATTGAATAATATTCTTTTAACCTAATGTAATTTTCACCTCAAAAACATGTTTTTGAGGTGAAAATTGACTATTTTGAGTTTATTTGTATTTATTATGTAATTTTAAGTCACTATATGTAATAATTGATCCCATCTGCACAAGAGCATCTCTCCTTACCGCAAGACAAAGAAACACTGCAAAAATAAGTTCAAGTTGAGCATTTATCCACCTACAAAGACATAAAGAAGAAAAAGGCATTAAAATAGAGTTTTGGAAGAAGGACAAGAAACATTAGAAAGTGGGTTTTTCAAATGAAAAATCAAAATCTACTCCTATTTAAACTCCCACATTTCATTTTCAAGTTCGTTATTCTCATTGGCAAGAAATAATTCAAAAAAGTGAGAAGAATAGGCAAGCTTGAGCGAGTTTTGGGCAAAGGAAAGTTGGTGTTGTGCTTCTGGAGGGTGGCGCTATGCTTCTAGAGAAGTGGAGTAGTCGCGTTGCGCGTTGGAAGAGCAACGTTACGCTTCTGAGGTAGACAGGTTGGCGCTACACATTGAATACTTGGCACTACACATTTAGACTGGTGCTACATGTCTGGAAAATTTCCCCAATGCAATTATACATTGGTGCTGTGCTTCTATGGTGTTGTTGCAAACCTAGGCACCAGCATTGCGCATTGAGCAAGAAGGCTAGAAAAGCCTCAAAACTTCCAACAAACCTCAAATTTCTCTCTCTTTCCATCATTTCAAGTAAGTTGACATCCATCACTTTAGTTTTTGTTTGCATACCCACATCATAAGCTTCATCCTCCATGTTAAATATGAAACCCTAAAATTTACCTAGTGGTGCCTAAAACATTAAACCCTCATTGTTCCTCCTATCACTCACTACAGCTCTAAACCCTCTCCCTATTTCCCTATCCCTTATCCATTTGTCCCATTATCCCTATTCCATATTTTCCCATCCCTTTTATCCCTCTTCCCCAAGGGAAATTTCTCAAAACAAGCCCTCCCTCTCATTTCCTACTCCTTCATTCATTTCCTAGTCACAAGTTCATCTCCCATGCCCTCATTCCTAAAAACACTTTCACTCATTCGATTCATACAACCTAAACCTTGCAAACATGGACCAAGAGGACCGAGACTATGAGGAGGAGGCAAACACTGACAGTGACACTTCAACAAATAGATCTAGGAAACAAAGAAAACCACACAAGGGAGGTAGGATTATCATAGAAGAACCATCAAACCTTAGGGAATTACAAGCTTCTGAGTTGGCTGTCACATGTTTTAGATATCTTGGCTACTATGAGTTCTGTGAGCAGGTGGAGAGATTTCAATACCACTCACAGCTCACTAGAATTTTTGTAGCACATCTTCAGGACAACATGGTAACTCTTGCCGGGGTAACTTTCATAGTTTCACCCTCCATCATTTCAGATGCCACCAGGATTCCAAATGTAGGGGAGAAGTTGTACAAAGCCCAGGACCTATATGAACACTACTATGAGCCTTATATCAAACCCTAGTACAGAAATTAGGTGAAGAGACTTTTCCCTTTTAGATTTCTCGAAGACAAGTATGTCCCCATGATGAAAATAATCATGAAGTATTTCACTTGTGAGGGAAGATTATCCAGGTTGTACACCTATCACATCAGGCTCCTCATGCATTTTACTAGGGTGAGGATGTTGAACCTTCCTTACTTATTGTTCAAGAATATTGAGAAGATGGCTCATTTTGTCCAGAAGAAGCCATACCCTCAACAAATGAGTAGTCTCTATCACTACTCCTTGATCAAGATCATTGTGCTTCATCATCTCAGTCTCCTCGACATCTCTTGGGAGACATTTATTTCTCATGATATCCTCAGGGGTCCTCAACTTCCTCCGCCAATGTCTCAAGAAGTAGGAGGACCTTCTAGCATTATTTAGTTGAATGAGGAGGCCAAGGATACTAGAGCTACTAAGGTTCCAATTTACATGACATATCCGAGGGGCACTAGGAGATTATTTCCAGTAGATAGGCAAGTGTTTTCTCCATGGGAGGTGGAAGGGACCTTGCCTTCTTCATTAGCCCATAGGAAAATGCTAGCTCCACAGGATGTGGAAGGGACTTTTCCTTCTTCATTGACACAGTAGGTACAGGTGTAGTAGCTGCACAAAGGGAAGGAAAATATGCTAGAGCAGAGTCTTGATGATGAGGATGAAAGGGACTTTGACTTGACTAAGCATGATGAGCCAGAGCAGTGGTATACCCATCATGGAGTTGAAATCATTGACTTAAAGGCTCAGGATGAAGAAACCATCAAGGAAATCATCATACAAGAGAGGGAAGCTCAAGTACAAGCTTTGGCGGACAATTTGGAGAGGGCCAAATATGTCATCACATATTTGGAGCAAGAAAACAAGCAATTGAGTGACAAACAAGTCCTCATGGAGCTGGAAATGCTCAAGATGAAATGACAAAGTGGAAAAGAGGCACAAGTCACTTTGATTCCTATTGAGAAAGAGATTGAATATGATAGAGAAACTTGGCTTGAGAGAGTCAAATTTCATCTTGAGAAGCTACTACAGAATGCCAATAAAGACAATCAGATGATCAGACACATGGCCTACCATTACAGGACCCAAAACAAGATTTGCAATATGAGGGTCAAGAAAATGAAAACTAGGGTAAGGCTAGCCTTGAAAGGCAATTTGGAGGAGCATAGGCCTAGGATGCTTGTTGAAGCTTCCTTGGCTCATCAGGACACTCGATGATGGCAGTTCTCACCAATTTTGGGAAACTTTGGAGAAATTTTTGTCATTTGCCAATTTTTGAAATTCTACACACAGGAAAATGGCTTTTCTTAGGGGCACCCAATGAAGAAATGGTTTAGAGTTTTGGATTCATAGTGATGAGGACATGAATCCTAGCAAGTTTCAAATTTTTTGGGGCAGAACTGGTCCACCAAAAGGTGAAAAAACACCCTAACAATGACCTTTCTGCCACTTTTTGGACGCATAGAAGAAGCCTTGGGAGAATCAAGTTTTGAGGGGTCAAATGAGCTTAAAATGCATACATTCTAGGTGTTTTGGAAGGTATACTTTAATACCTTTCCAATTAGCTATCATTGGATCAATGTGGATGTTTGGAAGGCCTCTAAATGGGACCTGAAAGTGGTGCTACGCGTAGGGAAGTTTTTGCTCAGGATGGCTATTTTTCCAGTTTTTGACTATGATCATGGATATTCTCTCATGTATGATCACCACTTTAAATTATGACTGGCCATGTAACTATGATAGATAAAGAGTAATAGATGGTAAATTCATTTCCTTAGAAGTTATTTTGAACTCAAACATCAATTTTTCACTTTTAGAGGCAAGTTTTTGAAAAGCCTATATTCCTGTTTCTTATTCAGTATTAGTTAGATTACCTCCTCATCTTAGGGATTTTACCCCTGAGGATGGCAAGAGGTTGAATTCATGTCTATATCTTCTCATTTTTTCTCATTACAAAGGGTTGGACTCAGCTGGATGCTCAGACTTTGATTGTACACCTTTTGTAAGCAGTTTGGTAGGAGATTAATAAGAATTGTAGCTATTTTTATGGTATCCATGTGGTATGAGTTTTAGTATATTTTCTTCTTCTGTTATCATATGTTAATGTGCTTTGTATGCTTCTTTAATCATTTCACTACTTCTAGTTGAATGTTTTTAAGTTGATAGGAGGAATTCATTGCATCAATGCTCTGCCTTGGGAAACCATTCACCATTCCATGGTTTCACATGCCTTTCTTAGCTTATCACCAATATAAAAAATATCACACCATCAAGCTCTTGAGTGCTAAAGCCTATGCCTACCTTGCCCAATTGAACACCCTGCAATTCTGACCTAATTCCCCAAACCTAAATTCTCCAGCTCTTCCTGATCCGGCAAAACCCCTACAAAATCCAATCAATACTTCGAGCTACTATACCTAGCCTAATATCCTTTACCTGAACCAGACATCTTGGATGATATCCTTACAGAGAGAGACCTCTCTCGACCTAGTAGGGCTAGCTACTTGGCTAAGCATGGTTTGTGGTTACCCTGGCATTACCTTCCTTCAGCCTGAGGTTCAATCCCGGTGATAACAGTTACAGTGGTTGGGAATAGCCTGTAGTAGAAAAAATAGGGATGAGCAATAAACTTTTACACACAGAGGAATCAACACAAATAATTTTTTTTACACAACAATATCCTTATTTAAAGAAAATCTTGATAGAATCGAATTGTAATGAATGAAATTTTTTATAATTTCGAAAGCAATAACTTCGCCACTCTCAAACATTAAGTGCGGAAACATTAATTCACATGGGATTTCCAAATCATCATATCATAGATGAAATAGTGGAGAAATGAATCAGAGGTATGTGTTTGAAAGTTATGATAACGGGAACTTCTAATGAAGGGGATTCTGATGGAGTAACAACTATAAAAAAGAAGCGAGAAGTGATATTGGGAGATTCATATCAGAGGCAACATATCAAATGTTTCGTATCGTGGATTTAAGAAACAAGCTTCTAATATAAAAGTTCTGATAAAGAGATGATAAATAGTGAATATAGGAGGTATCAACAATGGGAGATATCGAAGATATAAGATATCAGAGGCATGAGATATAGAAGGTAACAAATATCAGAAGTATGAAATATCGGAAGTGCCATATTACAAAAGTTATGATATTATAGGTGCTGATATGATAAATAATGATTGTGGGACTGAGAGACCATTATAATTTTCATTTTATAAAATCATGTATGACTTATGATAAATCAAAGTAAAATCCCTTTAAAGGAATCATCGGGAAAACTATAATGGAGAAGGAATTTATCATAACTTTCACAAAAGGAAAGTTATGATATAATAAGGATCCAATGGAAGTCTTCCGATAATGCTTTGACTTTTAAGAGAGAGGGCTTATTGGGTTTGATCTTTTATCGTAACATTTTAAGATTTGTGCTCCAATATATAGGTTCCAATAAGGGAAACTTTTCAAGCCTATTGAATTTTATATGACATCCAAAAAATGTCCTAACTTTATTGAAGTTTGAAGAAATTTATTAATATTAAAGAAGGGTCCCCATTATTTATTAATTACTCAATAAAAAATGGGTGGGTTTTTGAATACTACAACAATTGGCGACATATTGGGCGAAACAATTATCTTTGTAAAGGTAAATGAAATTTTAACAACTAAAGAAAAAGACTTAGAAAGATGTAAATATTTAAAATTTAGATTTATTAAGATTACTTTGAATAAAACATAACTCATTATTTTTTAAAACTTCAAAACGTTTTATTGATAAAAACCTTCATTATCTTTGTCAGTAATTTTATCAGTTGTAAAGATAAAATAGAGAATTTAGAAGCATAATGTTAAGATAGAATTATTGGTCACTAGTAGAGCCTCTACTTCCAGCAAGTGTCCATATCCTCGACAGGGTTACCATTTAACTAAATAATACTAGTATCCCATCCACTTATAGTAATATTTTAGAGGTATTAATTTTTCTTTTTTGAAATTTTCTTTTAGCTGCTTGAAAGCCACTATCCTAGTTTGGTAGCCAGATAATGAGAATTCCATTCAAAGGTTATAATGATATTGAACAAGCCGGCTCGTGATGATACCTCTTGTCTTATAGTTATGTAGCCATAAGACATTATCTTGGCTTGGTGACCAATCATGATAATGTCAACATCATTAGTTCCCCATGATCACGGTAAGTCAACTCATAATGATACCTCTTATCTTTCAAGTTTTAAATATTCTTGAATTACAGTCTAAAAAATGTAAAATTAGTGGATAGGGAGGTAAAATAACTCCTTAAGAGTTCTGGGTGACAATTAGAGTCAAAATATTCTAAAAATTAAAAATAATATTTATTTTTTAAGAGAAACTATACATCACAAATCCAAGGATAGAAAGATCTTTTACTTTTTCATGTCATGAAATATTTACAAGCTAATGGATATAAATATTTCAGATATTATAATATATGCAATGCTAAACTGAAATGTTATAATTTCTTTCCAAAAACTTAGCCTTTAATTAATAAAACTTCATGTTAATGATTAGAGAACCAAATATGAAGTAAAACTAATACTACTCAACATAACTAACCTAAATACACTGATATGTACATATGATTATTTACATATTTACAGTAGAATATGCATCTTCAAGAAAATATTTTTTCAAAACTACCTTATTTAAAGGAAGAACATCCATCTTTCACTGTAAATCTTGAAGGATAAAACTTCATGGGGCAAGTTTTTGAATTATCTGAAACAGGTCGAGCCACAATTTTTTGAATTTTGTGTGTTTACCTTTTTCTTCATGTGCCTTATCCCATTTCAAAACCATATTACCGATTTCAAAAAATTTATTACTTACTGAACTTTCTTCAAACCAAAACTTGACCAATTGCTACTGTTGAGCATGAGTTTGTTTGGATTTATCTCTTTCTTCTTCTAACTTTATAATTTGAGACATTCTTAACCATAAATTAGAGAAAGGTTGTTTCTCTATAGATTATACTAAGTCCAGTGAAGGAAGAGCTATATTAGGAGGTAATATAGCTTGTTTTCCATTTAGTAGGTGATAGGGAGAAGGGTCTAAAGGGGTTTTATGAGTATTTTTGTCAGCCCATAAAGAAAAAACTAGAGCTTTGTGCCAGTTCTTTTGATTCTCATCAACATTTTGCTTGATGATTCTGATAAGGTTTTTATTGGTTCATTCTGCCAATCCATTTCCCTAAGGATAGTTGTATAATATTTGAGTTAAAAACCTTGTTTGAGTGTGAATTCAATAATAGAATTTCTAGAAAAATAAGATGTATTGTCAAACATGAGGGTATAAGGAAGGCCAGATCTGGTAATTATATATTGATCAATAAAATTAATGATTATTTCATAATTGAACACATTCAGGGGTATTTCTTCCACCCACTTGCTGAAATAATTTGTAGGAGTTAAAATATAATTATGATGATTATAATAGTCTGGAACAATCTCACCTATGACATCCAACCCCCATTGCTTAAAAGGTTTAACAATATTAATTGGCTTCAAAGGAAAGGTTGGTTTCTTTTCCTTCCCTGAAGTTGTTTTGTATACTTTACATTTTCTTACATATGCATGGGTGTCTTTGAATAGAGCCAACCAATAATAACCAACATGAAGGATCTTATCAAAAGTGGTATCCTTGCTATAATCTCCACCAACTTTCCCATCGTGTATTTCCTGCAACACTTTTTCTACTTCATGTTTCTCTAAACATGTTATTAAAACATAATCATAATTTCTTCTAAACAAGACATTATTGACAAGTTAATACTTAGTGGATTTAAGCCTCAAAGCATATTTTATTTGTAATTTAGTCCTACTAGAGCATAATCATTTTTTAATTAAAAAATTAAATCAGCATACTGAGATTCAATGTCAATAGGACATACCTCTAAATTTTTAACATTATTACATGAATCTTCTTCAGCTGAATTGCCAAAAGCTCCAGTTATTAACCTGAAAAAACCTTGACCTCTCACTATTTTGGATGGATTTATCTCTAGGTCATATTCTTGTAGGGAAGTAACCTAATTATTCCTCTTTTCTCCTAATTCTCTTTGAATAAGAAATTGTCTAACTATTGGGAAATGAACCATTACTTTCGTATGTGATTTTAGGAGAAAAGGTCTAAAATGTTTTATTGACTCAAAAATTGCAAAAGCTTGTTTTTCCACTTCTAAATAGTTTAAATCATCTCCTTGTAAATCAAAACTAAATAATTCAATGGAGCTTCAACATGCTCTTCATTTGGTGGGGTTAACACTATTGCATATGATTGTTTAGCAAAAAAAGTATTTCAAACAAATTCTTTAGAGAAATCAGGTGTTGATAATGAAGGAGCATCTATGATGCCTTGATTTATTGATTCAAAATACTTTCTCTCAATTTGTCCCCATTTTTAAAATTCCTTATTTTTAATCATGTTTTTTAAAGGTAAGACAATTTGTGAAATATCCAGGACAAATTGTTTGACAAAATTAATCTGACCATGAAAGGATTGCATGCATTTTTTGTTGTGAGGTAAGGGGATTTCTAAAATTGCCTTAATCCTTTCTAGGTCTACACAAATTCCTTCCTTGGAAACAATAAAGCCTAGAAGTTTACCTTAACTAAGAGAATAGAATGACTTCTTAGGATTCAAAGAGATTCCAAATTTTTTACATCTTTTAAATATTTGTTCTAGATCCTGAAGATTATTATTCCTCATTTTTTAATAGATTGTAATATCATGTAAGTACACAAAAACAAATTTATTGATCGAACCTTTTAAACCGATATCCATGGCTCTTTGGAATGTAGATCCAATATTTATCAATCCAAAAGGCATCTTCTCGTAAGAATATGTTCCCCATTTGGTTCTAAATGTGGTTTTTAGTCTATCTTATGGATACAAAAGAATATGGTTATAACATTAAAAACCACCTAAAAATGACATTAATTCAAAACCTACAATAGATTGCAAAATGTGTTCCATCGAAGGCAAATGAAAGTTATCATGTTCAGAAGCTTTATTTAAATTCCTAAAATCTATGAAAATTCGAATGTCTCCATTATTTTTCCTAACTAGCACAAGATTCGAAACCCACTTGGAATTTTGAAATGGGAAGATGATTTTGGGTTTGAGTAGCTTATTTAACTCAGTCTTAATTTGGGCTTCAAGATTGGCGTGAATCTTCCTAAGTTTTTGTTGAATTGGTTTTACATATGGAAACAAAGGTATAGTGCATTGAATGATAGATGTGTCATAGGTTTTTAAATCATCATAACTCCAGGAGAATACATCATTGTATCTCTTCAATAGATAGATGAAATAAGATCTTTCATCTGGTGTAAGTCCAAAGCCTAAATTGATGTTTTGGGTTTTATTTTGAGGCCCTACATTAACAGATTTGAATCTTCAAGTACTACTCTAAAGTTTGAAAGTTGTAACCTTCTTGAATATATATTTCAAATTATACAATTATTCCAATCATGGAAAATTTTAGGGGCTAATATTGGCAGGTGGGCTAATTTTCTATGCTTTTTCCAAAGAAAAATATTCGCCAATTTCAATTTTTTCTAAAATTGATTCACACATATTTTAGAATGTTAAATTACTTTACTTTAAATATAGCCAAAATTTTATATATAGAATAATATGAAATTAATTATATATCTAAATATTTTTATAAAAGTATGATCAAACATTTTACATTTTGTATATGAGGGACTATAATATTCGCCAAGGTGCCTAAACTTTAAGTTAAACTTCAATCCTTAAAATTTCCCCTGATTCCAATTTCATTACAAGATTAGGCACAAAATTCTCTTCAGAATACTTATTTAGTTGCTTATCATGTCATACTCATGTCATCTTAATCAATTATTTGATTAGATTAAGACCCTTCAGAAGTTAAAAAACTTAGGATTTTATTGTAATCATTGAAAAAGTGCTAAATAGTTATGTTATCTAGAATGGAGGGGTGAAAAATCAACTCAATTGAAAATATATCAGGACAAAAATCTTCAGGAGGAATGAGCTTTGAAGAAATATTGACTAGGAGATTGGCACTATCATTATGTGATATTGGAATCAAATTTATATTGAATGTAGTGAAATGAGTAGTTAAATCTTGGATCAGGTATTGAAAATGTGTGAGGTGATTAGAAACACAATGAATGTTTTTTTTGACTTGATTAATGACAATCTTTAAATCGCCAAAAAATTTAAGATACTAGAGATCAAGACTAATGGCCTTTTGCAATCCCTATACCAATGCTTCATATTTAGCTATGTTGTTGGTACAATCAAATTCTGATCTGCATGCAAACATGGTTTTTTTCTTCATCTGGTTTTATTAAAATAAAACCAACTCCTATACCATCATTAGGTTTTGATCCATCAAAGTAAAGAGTCCAAAATAATTAATCACACTTATTTATAACATTGTCTACAATGTTGATATATATTGATGATTTTGTTTGCGAAATTTTTTGTATCTGAGATAAAACAAAATCAACAAGAAATGGAGAGTTCTCAGCTGGGAAATTTCTAAAGAAAGATTCTAGAGAATAATTTCCTTGAATATTGTTTGTGAACAACACAGGTTCATTTTCCTCATCTAGATTAGTCACAAACTACTTCATATTCTTTTCCCTATAAACATGAATTTGATTAGGTTTTTCATTTTATGGGAGCCAAAGTTGTGACCAATCAGTTGCAAAATAACCATGCAATTTCTCAGACCAGTCCTTGCTTAAAATAAGGACATAAAATTAAAGGATATATGTGACTAATGTATGGATTATTTGACAAAATTTTGGATTTTAAGATAGTCTAGTTAGGAAAACATTCATCTCTCTTCAGACTTTGAATTTTGTTCATTCTAATTGAACAATTTGAACAATAGATTTCTGAGGTGTAATATTCAATTTGAGACAAACTAAATAAGGCATAATATTGGATGATGCATCAGAATCTACTAAACAATTATGAACATTCTTTTTAAATATTTCAAAAGTCAAGAGAAAAGGAGGAGCGTGGGAATTTGATCTATCTCCAATCAAAATAGCATCATAAGAATAAATATTATATGTAGGGATATTTGGGGTTTTTCCCTTCCCTTTTGAGGCTTTTGAAGTAACAATAGTAGAAGGTAATATGGATGCAGGGACAACATTTAATTCATTGAGTAAAAATTTATGTTGTTGTTTTAACTTACTGACCTCATATATCAAAATGTTAGCTTTGATCTCTTTCATGTATTCTACAATATTATATTCAATGTTATCAGAAACTATCAAAGTTGTAGTTGATGATATATATTTAGAACTAGTTGGCATAGAATTAGAAGATTGAGTAGAAGTCCTTTTTATTGTACCTTTGTCTTTGGTAGGAGTGGGATAATTTTGAGTTTTACTAGACAAATTAGTATCGACAGATCCCTTGCTTATTTTACTTACTGGGAAAGCTTCTTCTTCTTGTTCATTCTCTAAAGTGGTCAAGATGAAGTCCCATAAGACATGAGATTCAACTATTTCTTCTTCTTGTGTTTCATTAGCCGATAGATATGTTTATTCTTCTTCAACATATTCTTCATTTGATATATTAGCAAGAGGTTACGCTTGTGTTAGTTGATTCATTTTGAAAGGTCAAAAGGACTTCCTTGAAGATTCAACAACTTGTTTCTTGATTTCAACCATCACATTTGACATTGTTTTCAAAACTTTCTGTAATCATTCCAAATCATAAGGATCTTTAGGATTATTTTTCTTGGATTCATCTTTAAAATTCACTGTATTGGTCCTTTTTATTTATTCAATGATAGATTTCTTGTCAATATCTTGAACTCTCCTTTTCACAAATAGAGCTTCTTTCATGTTGTCGTTTTGTTAGCGCTATCTACAAATATCATGATATTTGAAGGAATAACACTAATGTACCATTCAATCTACACATCAATACCAGGTCTGGAAGTATATGGTATTTTATTTAACAATTTGTTAAATTTGGAGTTAAAATCCTTAATTTTCTCATTTGGATTGGTTTTTAGGTTTGAAAAATTATTTATTAAAGTATTTGTTATGTGATAATTCCCAAATTCCAACAAAAAATGTTCTTCAAACATATCCCAGTTTGTGATTGACCTTGTGTGGAGTACCAAAGAAGGTATGTTTTGATGATTATTTTAGTATCTTTTCATTAGGACTTACAAGCCTTTTTACATCATGAACTTAGAAAACAATAAAGAATTATAAAAAAAAATGTGAGATCAATATGAAAAACAAGAACGCTGACAATTGTCGTTTCCGTGAGCAGGAGGGAGGAAAAACAAATAATTGTCGTTTTAAAGGAAAAGACAAAGACGGGTTAACTATTGTCCCTTCGACGAGAGACCGCATGCAAACCAGATCAAAACAGATCAGCCTGGGAAAGGAAGCGGAGATATCAGCTCGGCGCAGAAAAGAGAAGAAATGACTCAGGGTTAATGGTTCTGCATTGTTGTTTTATCTATTTCTGCATTTAGATATCTCCGTCGTCACCCTTATATAAGGGGCAACACTCTTAGCTAAGTGGGATGCCTTTATGTAATTTCTTTTAAAGATCAAAACTTTGATCATCGTGTCTTGTTAAGAACTGCTCTATTGTAATTTTACTTGATGCATTAATACAAACTTGGTTATTATTTTATCTTTGAGCCTGGAATAACTTCAAGCGGTGTACCCCTAGAGGCTAAGGGCCTGGCCCTGGAGGACACTTGCTCTTGTACCATTACCCATGGTTTTTGTGTGGTTTTCTTATCGACATGATCTGGTAATCTGATGTGTTTTATAAAGTCTATATCACATGCTCTGTCATGTTTAATCCATTAAGGTTTTTGAAAACAAAAGTATTGTATTGACGATGCATCATATTAGTGTTCTTTTAGGTGTTGATATAATATGGTTAGTTTCTACTGAATCCTGTTGTCGTTCCATTACAAAGTTTTTGTGTTATGCGGTTGTTCCTTAACATTACAGAATTCATCTTGGAAGCTATGTTCTTTATGATTATTGGATTCTTGAATACTGTTGTTCTATCTTGAAATGCAATCGTATTCTTTCTAATCAAAGTGACAACTGAATCAGATTACTATTTGAGCATGTTGTGTCTATATGGTTTTTAGTGTTGGTCCATTATGTATCAGTAAGCAGTGTTGTTCCATTTGTGTGTACATCTTTAAGAGTGAAGGATTGATGTTTGGTTATGACTAATGCAAGTGACTTGATAGATTTACGGCTTGTTAGACTTAGTTTCTACTCCATTCCTTGATTGTTGTTCCATTTTAGACTTGCTGTTCCATTTCAGACTTGCTGTTCCATTTTAGATTTGTTGTTCCATTTTAGAATTTCCGTTCTATTTCAAGGTTGCTATTCCATTTCATTGTTGTTCGATTTATTTGATGTTCCATTTATTATATGCCATGTGTGAAGGATGATCTCAGGCTATAGTGAGCATCGACATCTGCTATCCGGATCCCAGACCCCCGATCTATTCTCTGATTTCTTTTCCATCAGTTTCTAAAGGGATGGGTTACTTCTACCGAACCCTTGACTGATAAATTGCTTAATGTTCTGAACGTGTGATTTAGTCTTTTGAAGTATTTAAGTTGTAAACACACATCCATTTACTCTTGTATTTTCAAACACTGTGCTACTAGCATTACTTTGGTAAATGATAAGCCTTAGACTGAGACACTCTTTGAAATAGCAAAAAGTTCCCGGATTGACATATTAATGTGAGGTAACTAGAGGTGAAAGAGACCCTTTTTATAGCTCCACATTTTGGCGTCGTTGCTGGGGAAAGAGTGTATCCATTTGTTCTTTTTCTCAGAGTAGTGTATGAACCTGCTAGGGAAGAATTGGGTTTTGAAAACGGAAGGTAAGAACCTACGTGTGGATCCTGTAAAAGCCGTGCTCCTTTCCCCACTTTCCTACAGATTTGTTGTTGTTTGTTTAAGTAGGATTTAATAGTTAATTTGAGTGCATGACTAAGAAGAAAAAGCCAGAAAATAATTCCAAACCTCTACCAAAGCTAGAAAGAGCTAAGGGGCCGGTGACCCTTGGTCGATCAACCTTCATAGACGAAATCTACAGGAAAGCCGAATCTCAGCCCTCAGTAGGACCCAGGAAATTTATTTCTAAATAGCCTACTAGCTCCCTTCAGGCCACAGGTTCACCATCTGTAGCCTTTGTTGAGGTGCATAGTCAAATTGAAGAGCAAGACTTTCAAGAAATTGAAAATTATACTCCAGATCTATTGCAGGAAGGGAATTTCAGTAATCTTTGTGAAGGAGGAGGAGAGACAGGGGAAGCCGAGTAACCGAGATCTTCTCTTAGGACAACTTAGCCATTGAATAGCCCAGACAAAGGAAGTGCTGCAAAAATAATTGTTGAAGAAACCCAATCTCCTCAGTCAATAGTCCGAGATAAAGGAAGTGCTATTAAAACTATTCTTGTCAAAGCCATTCCCTCTCAACCTAGGAATACCCTCCTAGATATCCCAGAAGGTTATTGGCATATATTTTACCCAATGGCTCAAAACCAGCCAAACACCCAAAACTCTACATTACAATACCCCATAGTGGATTCTCCAGCAAATGCGCCCATGAAAGCAATCCCTCTTCAACATATCCCTACATTCCACGGGCTTACATCAGAAGACCCAGATGCATTATTATTTGAATTTGATGTACTGTGTAGGGGATATGATTACACCACTGACCCCCAGAATCTGAGACTGTTTCCCTCTACGCTAAAAGGGGCTACTTTAAGATGGTTTATGGGATTAGGTGGCGGGGTTATAAATAATTGGGAGCAAATGAAAGAATATTTTCTAAAAAAATATCAGGACTATTGTAGGTCTAGAGAACTGAAGGATGAAATATTCCAGATGATAGCTAGACCAAACGAAACATTAGAGGAGTATGTGGAATGTTTCCAGTATAATCTACAAAGATCTCCATATGCATCACTGCCTTTACCTGATAATGTGTTGAAAACGACTTTAATAAGGGGCATGAAGGAACAATGGATCGAGACATTAAACATCATGGGAAAAAGAGATATTTATCAAGAAAGTTTTGTTGACATTATTGATTTATGTATCAGGAGCTCGAGAGGTAGCACACGAGTAAAACCGGAAGAACATGATCGGTTTGTAAGAGATAATTAAATCTCGTCAGAAGGAGTAACGCGTGTGGAAATTTGAAATTTATTGGAAAATTTTAAAACTGATATACTAGGTGTTAGGTTCCTATACGAATAGGTTTCATCTTTCATGATTGACAGTGGAAGGGCTAAATATGTTCATCATTGCAAGCTGCAAAGGTTCCATATTTTGTATACATGCTACAAAAAATGAAAAAATGAAAAGAGGGTATGCCTTAAAAGAATAATCAAAAGGCAAGAAAATCAAGTGGTCAAGAGAAAAGTGAAAATGAACCCCAAATTAAAGACTAGGAAAGCGGCCAGTCAAAATGCCACTACTATCTTTTAAGCAGTATCATGCTCTGCAAATACTGCTACTAATCACACTTAATGGGTGGCCCAACAATCTAAACTAGACCATGCCATGGTTAAATTTCTTGCTGCAGAATAGAGAATGTTCCCTGACCAAACAGCTCAAGCTTGGCAGATGACTAGCTAGGTAGAGAAATAAAGGTGCCCAACAGCATAATCTGGGGCCTTGGAAGAGATAAGGGTAGGTTTAGATAGAAGGGCAGTCAAAAGAAAAAGAGGACAATCAGGGTCTGCTAATTCAAGTACACCCACCTTTGAAGAAAAAATGTTAGGATTACTAGGATGGGTAAGTAGTGCAAGGTTGCAGAAATGGAGGGCCATCACCAATTGGCTTATTAAGTGCAAAAACTTATGCCACTCAGGGTGTTGGCATCAAAAGTAGCGAGTGGAGGACAAGCATTGGAAGCATGTCTAATTTCCCCATTTTCCCCCAAACTTCATTTTACTAACACTCCCAAGGGCTTTGAGATCTGCTCAAGTGTCCAGTTCCACTTCATCTCATGACAAACTACTTGGTCAAGCCATGAAGTTCAAACATGAAAAGAAGCCACATTTTTGTGTAAAACATCTTTTTCATCATTTCATTTATCCTCAAAAATCCTAAGTTAAGTTTTACCTATTAGAACTTAGCTTTACCCCTTCATTCACCTCACAAAACCACATTGACTACTAATATATTATTTAGCTCCCTAACTCCCCCCTTTTCCCTAATTCTATTAGAATCTATGAAAATTTCCCAAAAAAAATCTATAAATACCCCCCCCCCTAGCATTATAGCTATAAAACCCTTCTTTGGGGAAAGATCAACCTATCTGGGGTTGGTATTAACCCATTTGCCCCTAAAAACCATGGCTTCTTTCAAAAACTATGGTTTAAACCCAAAAAATCTGATACCCCGCCCTCATTTACCCATTTACCCCTTCTTCTGCCCAAAACCCACTTTATTATAAAGTTTTTTTTAAATAAAAACATTTTAATAAATGGCGCTCCTAACCCTTGAAAACCCATAATCCTAAAGTTTTAGCCCCCGCGCCCGATTTTAATTAAATTAATTAATTTATTTGGGCGGGTCCCCATTGCATTTAACACAGCGGCATGTCACAATCGCTGCCCGCCGCACGATCTTCTGCCCCGCCCATCCAACGGTGGGCGTTCAATCCTGTATGCAACCCGCCCGACCTTTTGCGTCTGGGGGATGGGCGGTATTGTCGCCGTACCCCCGCCACGCGTCAGGCGCCCGTAGTGTTCGCCCCCCCCCCCCCCCCCCCCCCCCCCCCCCCCCCTTCATACTGCTTACCGCCTTAAGCCCTTCCGGGGAGACCGCTTACCGCCTTCCCCCGCGCTGACATCACACCCCCGTCAGCGTGACATCACCCAGCCTTGCCACCACCATGCCTCCACATCGCACCCTACCACTGTGTCACCCTGTCCACCCTGCCACCGTGTCACTGCTACCTAGGCACCCACATCAGCTGCCACGTCACCCATCCGTACCCGGGCCCATGATGACATCAACATGACGTCATCACAAAAAAGGCGCCAATATGCAAAAATGCATAAAAAGGCGAGAATTAACCGTTATTTCGCATTGTTTTTTACGATTTATGGAGCTCCTCTGCATGCGAAAATCAACGTACAACGGTCAAAAATCAAAAGCCACCCGCCAAAGTTGTTGCCGCCTCGATTATCAGCCCAAGTACTTGTAATTCCTGCAATTCGACTAGTGCAAACGACTCCCACACCATAAAAACTAGGTATTTGCCGCATGCGTCCTCTTTTACCCACTGTTCTCCTTTGCTATCCTGATTTCCTGCATAAAAGCTCTGTCAAAAGCTCCACATTGATAAATTCACCACTGAAATCTACTTAAGAAGCCACTGAAACCCCTGCATGACAAAAATCTTGAAGAAACCCGTGCCCCTTTGTAAAATTCACCATTTTTTCCACAGAAAGCAATTAAAGAAGCCGAGCTACCAGCTAGAAAACTAATTTAGCAGTTCCCTCACCCCTACTAAAACAAAGTCCCTGCAAGTAACCAGCTAATTAGCTCAACAAACTCTACTTCTTCAAAACAGAGTGCCCCACAGATTCATTAAGCCTGTAACAGCCTCTTTGCACTATCAAATTGCTCACTACAAACAGAGATCAGCAGGCATTCCTCAGCATTTACATCAAGCTTGAAATATAGTAAACATCCAGCTAAAACCAGACAATGGCCACTCCATCTGCTCTGGATGTAGTTCCTATAAATCCACCTAACAGAGAACTGGAAGCTATGCCACTGGTGGACAGTGATGCCCTCATTACAGATTTTGTGGTAGAGAGAAGTCACTTGCAAACATATTTCCAGCTAAGAAACAGTCACTTGGACAACCGTGACCTGTATGGCATCTGGGAATCTAATCTGCCCACCTACTTCCTGCCTTCTATGAACATTTTCCCTGAAGTCATCCACCTCTGTGTAGAAAATTATGACCAGAAACTCAGGGCTGTGAAGTCTCCATATGGGAGCATCCTCTTTTATATAACTCCAGATTCCATCAACCAGATGTTGAACTACAAGCAGACCCAGCTGCTATACCCCTTCTCCATGAACTACTTGCTAGATGAGGGCTCCAAGCTCTCTAGCACAGACATTGCTACCATAGCCAGGAAATTCATGAAGGCAAACTGGCAACCTTCTGGGCCACCTCATTTTTCTTATGCAGATTTCAATGAGGTTGGCAAGCTGCTGGTAGACATGCTAACCTCTGTGCTGGGGTTCACTACAAATAAGCATGTTGATCTAACTGTGCTGGTCATGCTCTTAGCATATAGCCTTGTG
>APFE030500806.1:87477-137333 GCA_000404065.3 Pinus taeda | reverse complement strand
AGATTGTCCAAGGATATGCAGAAAATCTTGCAGCTATCCAGAAGTTACAAAATTGGTGATTGGTACTTGTACCAAAATCACACTGTCATCAGAATTTATGGTTGTGAGCTCTGTCCCTACAGGCTCCCAAAATATGTGCCTATGAGGCTATTTGCCCTGGAATACTATAGACAGCTTATAAACTCTGATATGACACACTTTCACAGTGCCAAGAAGAAATCCAACCTAAATTTCAGGGACCACCTAGGCCCATTTGTCATGAACAAGAAAGATGGTTGGCAACAAGCTGATCAAATACTAGGGAAACAACTCAAACTCAAAAGAAGCTTCTGGGGGGGCCCTTATGCCCCTGAAGGTTTCATCAGTGCCAAGAGGGTCAAATATAGGCTGTTAGCCTATAAGCATTGCCCAATCCCACAAATACAACACTTTTCCAATCAAGATGAATGGGTACCTGAATCGATAGTAGAGGAATTGACTCAGGAAGAAATAATGGAGCAGACTGTAAAGGACTTGGAAAAAAATATTGACTTAGATTCTTGTCAACAGGTCTTGTTCAAGTAGCCAGTCCAAGCAGGAGAAGGGCCTTCTACTGCTCCAGCTGAATAGGACACCCAGCAAGCTCCAGCAACAACAACTACAGCAAAGGGAAAGGAGAAGATGGGTGAACAACAAGAGGTAGAGATAGGGCAGCCTAGCACATCAAAGGATTAGCAAACAGAGCAGGCCCCTCCTCAGCAAATTGAACAACCTCAAAACCCAGTTTTGCATACTCCTCTCAATGATGAGAGAGGGAAAAAGAGAGACAGAGAGGAGGTCACACCTCCAACAAGGTCATCACAGCAACCAGAGGCCAAGAGGCCAAGGATAGACCCTGAAACAGAAGAAGGAGACATAAGTGAAGAACAGGAAGAAAGCCATAGCAAAGAAAGGCAAACAAGCCAACAGACTGCCACTAGCTCATTTCAGCTAGAACATGCCCAACAACATACCACAGAGGTGTCCTCCTCCAGAAAATAGGGCAAGACAACTGCAATCAAAGAAGGCTTCATAGAGATCAAGGCACAGAATGAATTGGTGAGAGTGCAGCTCTATGAGCAATTCTTGAAGACAACTCCAGCCAAAAAACAAAGGCTAATGGCTGCCTATGATCTAAAGGAAGAAAAGATGATCTTCACCCACCTAAAGCCTAAAGCCCCACATCCAAAGACCCCAGCAGATTACTACAGGACAAACCTGGAGGTCTTTTCCAAAGACATACACCACATGGATCAGATTGAGCTGCACAAACAGACTGGGGAAATGGTGTATGCAACACTTGCTGATAGGGCAATGCTGGCCCATCAGCTAAAGAAAGCCCTGAAGAACACAAACAGGTAGCTTGATTTTGAAAGGTTGTCTTCCTCTGCAAAAGACAATAGAATAAAGACTCTGGAGGACATAATAGTTGATTTGGGACATGACCCAAAGGATCCAGAGGGTGTTAGAGCCCTTATAAAGAAGAAAGAGGATGACATCGCGGCACTAAGAAGGCAGGCAAAATTGCCTCCTACCATTCGCCCTGAAACATCAGAACTTGCACAAGAAAAGCAAGTAGATGATGCTATGGAGCTGCTTCTGGTTATGAACCAAAGAATATTACAAATGGAGGCAGAATTAGAAAAGGAACTGCAGGACAAGTAAGGGGAATCAGCCTCCCAGCCCCCTCAAACATCAACAAATCTTGAACCTACCCATCTAACACAAGCAACAGCAGCCCCTCCTGCTATTCCAGCACCTATTACAGCTACATCAGCAACAAGAGCAACAGTAGAAGCAGCAGCAGCAGAATCCAGCATGGGCATGGAGGAGTTGATGAAAGTTGTTAAAGAGCTTGAAACTCAAGTCATTGAAATAAATGTTGCCAGGGAAAAACTGGCCAAGCTAGAGACCAGTTATGACAAATCAAAGATGACAGTGGCAGAAAAACAAAGAGAAATAAAGGCCTTGGAGGCCAAAGTGAAAACTCTGGAAAAAGAGTTGATGCTAGGTAAAACCCTAGCAGAAATAAAGAAGATTATTTGGGCCAAAATTGGCCAATCTATACAGGAGCAATGGAGGTCCATTCAGGCAATTTTTGAGCAGGTTGAGCTGATAGATGTAGCTCATGTGGAAATACAGAGAGCCAGGACAGCCCTGGGAATAATGCCTGACTAAGCCACCAGAATGATTCATTCCCTCAATAACCGCACTAGAGAGGAACTGGCTACTCTACAAATAAGCAGCAGAACAGATACAATCCTCACAGCCAAGAAGGTACTCACCTTGAGGAATTTTACTCAAACTTTAGAGAGGAAATGTCAGGAGATGAAGGCAGAGATAGATGAATTTAGAGAAAAAATGACTATACTACAAGACAAAGGACTGCGAAGCCTAGTGACTGACATAGGACAGCTGCTGTCATATAATCAGTATATGACTAGGATCAACAATTATGTTGAAAACCAGATCACAGCATCCAGCAGCTCCACAGAAGAAGCAGGGCCTCCCTCTGGGCAGTCTCTCTATGACAAGCTGGAAAATCTGTTCTTTATTGAACATGAAATAAATCATCTGTTCGAAATCCCTCCAAACTTTTACAGACATATAGAGGCAGATGAAACAATAGTAAAAATGAGGAGGCATCAGCTACCTCCAGCTGATTGGTGGCAAGCAATGCTGGAAATTTTGCCCAGATAATTCCACTTTTCCTTTGCCTTTTTTGGAAGAAAATCAAAGTTTACAGGTCAACAAACAGGTCAGCAGGCAGATCAGCACACAGGTACAGCAAGCAGCCATACAAATGACTCAGCAATGCACCCAGACAGCAGGCTCAATTAACACAAAGTTAAAGGCACAGCTACAGCCTACTTTCCAGAGCCATAAAGTCAAATCTGTCTGACAGAAAAATATCAGCTATCTCAGCATTAAATGCTATATTTATGCTTTCATTTACTTTTTGTAAGAGAGTTCGTGGTGCAATTTATTGCACAATAACTCTCTACTGAGATATTTTGTACCCTATTTTTGTATATATATCCCCTCAGATAACGCATTGAGGGTCGGTTGTAGTGTAATTCTTTCTGAAGAGCTCTATTGTATTCTGGAGACAATTTTGATAATACAAATTGCTGATGGAAACTTCTGGTTCTTATGTTGTCTGAAGATGGATATGTAAAGCTCTGTTTAGTTGCAGAATTCCTATGTCATTTGCTGAATCAATAAGTTTCTCGTAACTGTGTATGTGTTTTCTGTGTGTTCCATAACTCTTATGTTTTCATAATCTTAGTAAGAAGAGAAAAAGAATAGCCTAGGATTTGTTTTAAACACCCTATGCTCAATCTCTATTTCTAAATATGTTTTCTTTTGGATTAGCCATATATATGAATTCTTAATTGCTCATGTATGAATTAATCCTGTCATGGTGAATACTGTTTAAGAATTCTTAGCTGCTCTTAAGCAATACCTTTATGTTTCTTCATTTAGCATAGTGAAAGATTCTTAATTTCCTTTCACTCACTAATTCCATAATTTCATCAACAAATCTGATAAATTGTTTCACATATGCCTAACTTGCTCTGCAGCAACACTTTGTCTTCATAAATCCTATTTCAGTAGCACAAATACCTCAACTCCATTGCCCAATGGAACAAACTGTCCTATGATCTGTATCTCAGTTCTATCTGAATTCACCAACCCACCAAATTCAAACAAAACAGTACACCATAACTAGCCTAAAACATTCATCAACAAAGCTAAACTATAAGGAGAGAGCTCTCTCTGGTTGCAGGTAGGCTAGGACCTGTAGCTTAAAGATTGGTCAGTGGTTACCTCGTCCGTATTCCCTTTAGGAAGAAGGGAACAACCTGAGTGATAACACTAGGGACACTGACTACACAATTGGATATTTTGCAAGCCAAGCAGAAGAAAATGGAGGCAGAACAGAATTTGGCAATATTATGTCCCAGATGCAGGAAGAAGCATATCAATAAGGAGTGTCCACTGGATGTAGTCCAAACATGCGCCATCTGTACAAAAGATCACCCTATGGAAAGTTGTCCCTGATTGCCTGGACTAAAAGCAGTTTTAAAGAAGCAGAAGAAGAGCTAGAATCGGTGTATTTGCTCAACCAGCGCTGTCAGTGGCAACTGCGAAAATCTGGTATATTTCCAGACCCATCTTCTTCTTTTCAGTCTCCGCAGTATAACGCTCAATAGTATAATATGTGGCAAAGTCAATTCCAACCCCCATTTCCAAACTGGTCACCATAGTCGTTTCCTTCCTCAAACCCGTGGCTGAATCAGGCAAGCCAATCTGGTTGGCCGAACCATCCTTATACCCCACCATATTGGAAAAACAACCCATACCCACCACAATGGACTCCCCCTACTTCACAAAGCTCAGCTTGGCAGACAAACTGGCAAAGACCAATGCATCAGCCAGTAGGAACTATTCCTCTCCCTCAACCTACACTGCCAGCTTTACAACAAAATCCCCAGTCTAATCTGAGACCGTAACTCCTAGCCCAACCCAACCCCAACTCAAATAACAAACCGGTCCAATCTCTCCAAATCATAGAAACACCAGAAGTAGGAGCCGATCTGAGGGAGTGTAATGATCTTCAATTAATATCTGGGCGTATTATTCAAACCAAGGGAGATAAGACAATTTAGGTTGAAGATCAGTTACCCAGAGAACATTTGTCACATGAAGAGGATGTGAATAAACAACAAACTCATAATCAAGCAACCACATCCTCTCCCCTGTTCCTGGAACGATTAGTCATACCTCGACCTATACAACAACCTGATTTTGACATTCTGGGAGAATTACAAAATTTGTACATAAAAATTCCATTCCTCCAAGCCATTCAAGACATCCCGATATACACAAAAACTATCAAAGAATTGTGCATAAAAAGACCAAGCAGGAATATAACAAATAATCCAAGAGTCCAAGTAGTCGGCACTCTATCTGACTTAATATCAGGAAAAGAAACACCCATTAAATACGAAGAACCAAGAAACCCAATAGTAACTGTCCAAATTTATGGTCAAACCCTACCCAATGCCTTAGTTGATCTTGGAGCTGCAATCAATATCTTAACAACCACTACTTGCCAAAATCTAGGCATTACATCTGTAGAACCCACCTCTACTTTGTTAGAATTGGCTGACCAATTTGTGGTTAGGCCAGAGGGCATACTACATGATGTCATGGTCTCTATTGACTCCTGGGAATATCCAACCGATTTTTTGATAATAAATCCCAAAACCTGACTTGATGGACATCCATTGATTTTAGGAAGACCTTAGCTCACCACTTTCGATGCCTATATTAGCCGTCGGCAAGGAAATATGATCATAACTAGGGGAACAGATATCAGGAACTTAGTTCTATACCCTCCAGCGCAGCCAAGTGTCACAATAGTCAAAACTAATAGGCACCCTGTATCATATCTTATTGATAACATTAGATCTCCATTAACTATACAAGAAGCACTTGATTTCAAAGACCAAACAGAAGATGATGCCATCAATAATTTCATTAATCAAACTGAACTCACATCTCGCACACAATGTCATATGATAAAAGCAACATTTGATAACGAATTAGAAGAAGATCCTCTGAAAGATGCACATGGTCATACAATCCCTATCACCTCAGTTGCAAATAGTAAAATTGTCGAAATTGAACCAGGAAAAACCTTAAACATTAATGCCAACCTCACATCCAAACAAGAAACAAATCTCATCCATGTTTTAAGGAAATATAAAGAAGCATTTGCATGGGACTACCCTGATATGAAATGAATTGACCCCCAGTTATGTAGACACCACATTTACATAGAAAAAGATGCAAGGCCTGTTCGACAACCTCAGAGAAGACTAAATCCTCATCTAAAAGATGTGGTAAAAGCTAAACTTCGAAAACTTTTAGATGTTAATTTCATCTACCCTATCTCTGATAGTAAATGGGTCTCCCCGTTTGTGGTGGTACCAAAAAAGAATGGGAAACAGAGAATATGTGTGGACTACAGGGAGTTAAATAAAGGAACACGAAAAGACCACTTCCCTCTCCCATTCATTGACCAAGTATTAGACACTTTGGCAGGAAAGAAATTCTTTTCTTTCCTCAATGGCTTCAGTGGGTACAATCAAACACAGATTTCCCCTGAAGACCAAGACAAAACTACTTTACTTGTCCGTGGGGAACATTTTCCTACCGAGTTTTACCTTTTGGCTTATGCAATGCCCCTGCTACATTCTAAAGGGCTATCCTTAGCATTTTTGCAGACTTAATAAATGAAGGACTTGAAGTATACGTGGATGACTTTACTCCATACGGAGATGAGTTCGATCCAACACTGGATATACTAGAAAAAGTCTTACAACACTGCATTACTACCAGGCTTTGTTTAAGCCATGAAAAATGTTATATGATGATGATGGAAGGACTTATTTTAAGACACTATATTTCAGCAGCTAGCATTCAGGTAGACCCAGCCAAAATCCAAATACTTCTACTCATTCCTACTCCCACCACTCAAACAGAGGTACGTAGCTTTCTTGGATTTTCTGGTTATTACAGGAGGTTTATAGAACATTATTCACGTATTGCTGCACCTTTGTATGCACTAACTGGTAACGTTGTTTTTCTTTGGACAGAAAAATGTGAACGTGCTTTCAAGGATCTGAAGAATCTTGTATCCACAGCCCCAGTCCTTGGATGACCAAATTGGGATTTGCCATTCTAGATATCATCTGATGCCTCAGACACAGCCATTGGAGCGGTCCTTGGGCAGGAAGAGGATAGAAAATCATATGCAATTTATTACATTAGCAAAAATTTATCCCCTGCTGAATTAAACTACACTGTTACTGAAAAAGAATTTCTAGTCGTAATACATGCTGTCAATAAGTTCAGACATTACATTACTGGATATCCTGTTATCTTGTACACAGATCATTCTGCCATAAAATACTTAGCAAACAAGGCTATCACAAATGGCAGAATAACTATATGGCTGATTTTATTGTGGGAATTTGATATTACAATCAAGGATCGACTTGGAAAAGAAAATCTGGTAGCCGATTTCCTCTCAAGAATGCCAAAGCCAGTTGATGCAACAACAGTTGAAGATCAATTTCTGGACGAGCATCTATTTGTTGTGGCTGTTCAAACACCCTGGTATGTTGATGTTGCCAATTACCTAGTAGTAGGTAAGTTACCAAAGCATCTAACCCCTAATGAGCGAAAACAGATTGTTGAGCGAAGTACTAGATTTTCTTGGATTGGGGGCTATTTGTTTCATAGAGGGGCAGACATGCATATCAGGAGATGCGTTCGAGAGGATGAAATCTTTGACATTTTGAAAGCCTGCCATGACCAACCATCTGGCGGACATTTCGCTGATCGCAGAACTGGACATAAAGTGCTACAAACAGGGTATTATTGGCCCACGATTTTCAAAGATGCAAAGAAATTTTTCCATGCCTGTGACAGTTGCAAAAGAGCGGGACACCCTAGTAAGTCTGATGAGATGCCTCTGAAACCATAACTATTCATCGAACCATTCAAGTGATGGGCTCTTAATTTCGTTGGACCAATCAACCCACCATCAAACCAGAAAACATATATTTTGGTGGCAACAAAATATGTCACCAAGTGGGTTGAAGCAGAGGCATTTCCAAGAGCTACCGAGGACTCTGTCATACAGTTCCTGTTTCATCTATTTGCACATTATGGCCTTCCAAGAGAGATAATTATAGACGGTGGACCACAGTTTGCTGGAAACAGAATAGCTGCAACACTCAACAACTATCATGTCCAGCATAAAATCACTACTCCATACCACCCACAGGCAAATGGGAAAGTAGAAAGCAGCAATAAAATAATAGAAACAATCCTAACGAAAACTGTTGCATCACATAGATGTGATTGGGCTACCAGACTACCTGAAGCATTATGGGCTTACATAACAACATGGAGGAGTACCACTAGTTACTCACCTTATCAACTAGTGTTTGGAAAACAACCCATTTCCCCATAGAATTTGAAATCCAAACATTACAGACACCACAAGAAGTTGGCTTAGACCTAACTGAGGCATAGATTAATCGACTACGGTAGATCAATGAGTTGGACGAAATTAGGCTCTCTGCACTTCAAAACATTGCTCTGATCGAGCAACAGAGAGCTAAATGGCATGATGCTCTCATTAAAAATAAAGTCTTCCACGAAGGAGACTGGGCTCTTTTGTACGACTCCAGGTTTCAGGACTTCCCTGGGAAACTCCAGACTCGTTGGTTGGGACCATATGAAATCCAGAAGGTACACGACAATGGTACCCTTACTCTAATCACCATTGATGGTTCTGGATATGCCTTCAAGGCAAATGGCCACTGAGTTCGTCTGTATCGCAGACCTCTCACTCGAGAGTCCTTCTGCTAACAGCGACGCCAAGATTCAGATATGGAGATTTTGAGGAGGAAGAGAAGTCTTCCTCACCTATAATTCATTAAGGAATTTACTTCTCTTTACAGTTTGTACATAATTTATTGAGTTATTTTTGTACATATCTTTAAAAAAACGTTTTGCTGTTACAATTTTTGCTGTTCCTTTTCCAAAGGAACAACATTTTTTATTTCTGTTGTTCCTTTTCCAAAGGAACAACATTTTTTATTTCTTTGTGTGTTTTTGTTGTTCCTTTTCCAAAGGAACATCATTTTTTATTTCTGCTGTTCCTTTCCCAAAGGAATGACATTTGTGTGTTTTTGTTGTTCCTTTTCCAAAGGAACAACATTTTGTACTTCTGCTGTTCCTTTTCCAAAGGAATGACATTTGCGTGTTTTTGCTATTCCTTTTCCAAAGGAACAACATTTTTGATTTTTGTTGTTCCTTTTCTAAAGGAACAAAATTTTCGATTTTTGTTGTTCCTTTTCCAAAGGAATATCATTTCTATGTGTTTTGCTATTCCTTTTCCAAAGGAACAACATTTTTAATTGCTGTTGTCCCTTTTTCAAAAGGAACATAATTTGTATGTTTTTCTGTTCCTTTTTCAAGGGAATGACATTTTCTTGTTTTTCCTGTTCCTTTTCCAAAGGAACAACCTTTTTCATTTCTGTTGTTCCTTTTTCAAAGAAACGACATTTGCTAGTTTTGTTGTTGCTTTTCCAAAGGAACAACTTTTTTGACATTTGTTGTTCCTTTTTCAAAGGAACAGTGTTTTTGATTCTTGTTGTTCCTTTTCCAAAGGAACGGTACCTGTTTGTGTTGTTGTTCCTTTGGAACAACATTTGTGAACTTTTGTTGTTCCTTTTTTTCAAAAGGAACACCACTTGTATGCTTTTGCTCTCCTTGTGAAACAGCTTGTTCCTTTTGTTGTTCTAAATTGAGGATGCTTATTGTTCCCGTTCTTTCAAGTGTTTTGGAATACAGCTATGCACTTATGTAATGGAAACAAAATAAAAAATACTAAAATCAGTCAACCGTAAATCACCATCTTTATAAGAAATTGCCATGAATTGGTAAGAGGACAGAAGGAAAGACATGCTTATTCATCATCTTTTGCTGTAATTGTTCTACTAGTTCTACTCTGATTGGTTATCTGTATTATGTTGGTCCCTTTTAATCCTCTTTTATTATTACTCAGGAATAAGAGCAAAGGGTTTATATCTTCCTATTTGGATGTTAAGACTTCTTCCACCATTCCTACTCTAAAGGAGTGTTGAACCACCCTTTGTGTATAAATAGGGAAGGCACTTCATAAAAAACAAAGAAAAAAGAGCAAACATGACTTATAAATTGCCAAATGCAGGATAGGAAGTATCATTAAGATTCGCCCTACCATGATCATTAGGATGAAAGCGAAGTGGCATTCCCACTATGGCCACCACACCAGGGATATGGTCCAAAAGGTATGTCAAACAATCAACCCTTGGAACAGGAGGTCTCATCACGAGCCAGCCTGCCCACTATTTGCTCCTTCCTCGTGAATGGCATTATGGCTAACTGGTCACCAAGCCAGCATAATGGCCTACATTTCGACATTACACAACGTTCCCTATGCATACACAAAGGATTATGGTTCCATGGGTGAAATAAACAACTCTGCAAAGGTTATGGACACCTGTCGGCAGCAGAGCATTGTTAATGGTATTGAAGTCGCATTATTTACACCAATAGGTAAGTTATTAGCACCCTTTTGTTTCTTATGCTGTGGTAATCAATTATATGTTATTTCCCCAACCATATAACACATGAATATATATTATCACCAATCATGATAGAACCATTAACAATGACCGCATGAGACTCTCTAGTTATGGAAAATGTCTTATCCCTGACCTTGCATCATATCACCGCAGTCTCTTACGTATTAAAGTGACACAACTCTACACCTCAATTTCAGTAATTTGCTACTTTTTGTAAACATGGCATATTGCCATATGCTGTTCCTTAAAGACTTCGTTTCAGAGCAGGCGCTGCTCCTTTATTTGACGGCTGGGACAGCCTATCACATTGTTGGGGGGGGAGGTTAACCTCATCATTCCCTGGATTACGTGTCATCTCACTATTCAGGAAGTTGTGTACTGGGGTATAACACAGCTCAATGCTATTATTTAATTTTTTTTTATGCATGACTTGCTGTTCAAAGCCATTTCCACTGTATACGCTACAGCATTAGAGTTTGAACCAGTTTTACGTCCGTCAGCTTCTCTGTGTTTCAAACAATACAAACAATTGTCGTTCCTGTGAGAATTTACAGCGAAACCATGGGAGGAAGATCAATTCGCAGAGAACCACAAGTGTTAATTGTCTCTACTACTGCCCGGGAAATCCTGGAAATAGCAGGATGGCTGACCTATCTTAACCACTTGCAGGAGTCTAACGAAACAATGGCAATTGAATTCCTGCAGAACTTGCAAGAGGACCACTCCACAGTAAGGGGGATATGCGTAGCAGTCACCGACGACATAATCACAGAAGTCTTGGGACTGCTAGCCACTAGACCAATATGGACGTTCAAAAGGGAGAGGTTGCATAAGATTATAGAAATCTTCCAAGATGAGGGACAGAGCCTGACAATTCGAGGAAAGGGGGTTCTGCCAACAACATTATGAGAGCCATGGGCAGAATTAGCAAAGACCATCCAAAGCTATATCACCGCTGAGGGCAGAAAAGACGTGGTAAGACCACGACATCTTAAACTCTTAGCTATTCTAAAACAAAAATGCTCTGTAAATTTACCTGCATTGTTGAATTCATTACTTCATGACGTTGCACGGAGCATGAAAAAGGCACAGCATGTAGAGTCATTTGTTAGTTATCATGGATTGATTCGGTTGATAGTCAACCATAGCCTCACCCAGCAGCAGAGCAGCTGGGAAGAACTAATTGCCATTATAAATGGGGGATTGGCCACACCACCCCCAACACGGAAACATGTCACCAACGCACCCGAACGTCCAGAAAAACACAAGAGATCATCAAAGCGGAAACATGTCACCAGCACACCCGAGCAACCAGAAAAGCGCAAGAAATCGTTCCGGCTAGCACGGCTACGAGGGGGGCTAGAGAAGCCCCAAGAAAGCACCAGCCAGCCGGTAGAAATAGAAGATGAGCAACCCCCACAGTCATGAAAGGAAGACAAGGAGACAGAAATGCAGAGGAGGCAGAACAATCTGTAGAAGCAGAAGAAAAAGAAGAGGAGGCAGAGCAATCTATAGAAGAGGAAGAAGAAGAAGTGGCAGAGCAATATGCAGAAGAAGAAGAAGAAGAAAAAGAGGAAGAAGAATAGCAATCTGAGGAAGAAGGAGACAAAGAAAAAGAAGTCAAGCAGTCTGAGCAGGAGGAGGAACTGGAATAGTAGGAAGGCAGCCCATTACAGGACCCATTAGGAGAAGATGAATTGGCCAAAGTTTTGGCCAATATGGGCGAATATGGCCAACATTCCAGTCCATCAGACCTTCATGCCGGAGAGAAACCCAAAGATAAAAATGCACTCGAGGAACCACATGCAAAGGAGGTAGAAGAGGAAAATCTACCTGTTCATGATGAGGAGATGACAGAAAATACTGATAGGAAAAATCCGTTCCTAACCAGAAGTTACCAAAAAAAAGTCCGGAGGAAATAAGGGCAGAAAAAGAAGTCACCCAAGAAATAAAAGAATCAATTAGGGTTCTTGCCCCAGAACAGCCTGAGAAAAACAGTGAAGAAACACCACAGGAAGAAAATCAGGAAACTAGCCACATTCCAGACCACAGTAAACAGTGTGTTGTTCCTTCTGAGGAAATGGCAGAAATAAGGGAATTGTGAAAATAACAACAGAGATTATTGAACATAATAGTCCAGCTCCACCAGCAGATTAGGATTCTAAAGGCAAGGCAAAGGGTAAAAGGGACTTCAGGAAGGAAAAATCTGGCCACTCTAGCAAAACCCCTTAAGGGCAAGGGGCGGAGGACCAGAATCCATCTTGTTGTTCAAAACCCCGTTAAAAGCCAAGTTGTTGTTCCAAATGATACTGAGAAATAGACTACTGTTTGAATTGAAAAGGAACAACAATGGACTGATGTTTGTGTTAAAATATAAATGGATGAAATGTTGACTCGTGATAAGGAAATTCAAATGTAGGCACCACTTTCGGGAGTAATAAGGGTTCTGAACTCAAAGCAGCGCAATAGGAAAGTTCAGGTAAAGCTCCCGACCTCCACTACTACATGGAAAAGGGATCCAAAAATAGTAACCCTCCAAAAGGGTTTGAAGCAAGCTCAAAAAGAAGAAGAAAAGCTTAGGGAGCAAACGGTCCCCCGAGAAAAATATGAAGAACTACAACAGCATCTAAGGAACGTCAATTTATCCAAAAGCGAGGCCTTCGAAGGGTGGCGAAAGGAACAAGAGAAAGTCACAAAGGTAACTAGTAGGTTAGATGTAGTTATCAAACAGATGGATACCTTGTGTTCTCTATACAATGACGTCCTAGCATGTAGAGCCCCTGCTAAGAGCTATGACTTGTTTTTAATGGAAAGGTATTTGCAATTGAAAATAAAGGCTGTTAAAGTAGGTGCTCCCATACAAATTAATACCATAGGTGATTTCATAAATTGCTGTAAGCACTATGGGGTAAAAGTTCAGAGACTATTGTGTGAATTTTATTTACATAACCTTGTACTAGAACAGGAGACCGAGCTGAACCCTGGCCCTTTTGTTAGGGACATTCAATTACAGGCACTTATTTCATTTGCAGTTAATCAAATTAAATGGCTCAAAGCCTATAATCCTTTTCAAAGACAAGAAAATGGATTAGATTTATGGATAAGAGCTGAGCCTAGGGATCCACCATAGTTATGGAGGAAACATAGAAACCTCATGAAGACTCCAGGAGTGATTGAAACATTAGGACCCATGCATGAGGAAATCATTCAACAGGGATTAGAATACTTTTCCTCTATCAAAGACCCTGCCATTGATGCAGCTAAATTTTGATATTGAATATCTAATCCGAATATCCGGCTTAGAGAACAATTTAAGTATGAGAATTTTAAACTAGCTGCCAACCGTTTTCCCCTCTATGGCGAAATTTTTTTGAGGGCAGGGCCATCCTAGTTAGGATATAGGTTCCGGAGTCCAATTATTTGTCATCCTACACCCGGATACCAAGCCCTGTATGAGATTCCTGAGGCTCAGACATGCGATTTCTTTGACTACCTAGTTACGCATCATGGTTGTAGGCCTTCACATGAGATTCCATCTCCAACCTACTCACTCACTGCCTTACATGTCAACTACAATGTTTTCATGAGGCCATGAAAAACAGTAAGCAGGGGGGTGTGTCGAGTACCAAAGAAGGTACGTTTTGATGATTATTTCAATATCTTTTCATTAGGACTTACAAGCCTTTTTGCATCATGAACTTAGAAAACGATAAAGAATTATAACAAAACATGTGAGATTAATATGCAAAACAAGAACGCTCACAATTGTTGTTTCCGTGTGCAGGAGGGAGGAAAAATGAAAATTTGTCATTCTAAAGGAAAATACAAAGACAGGTTAACTGTTGTCCCTTCGACGGGAGACCACATGCAAACCAGATCAAAATGGATCAGCCCAGGAAAGGAAGCAGAGATATCAGCTCGGCACAGAAAAGAGAAGAAATGACTCAGGGTTAACGGTTCTGTGAATCCCTCAGGATCCTTGATCCTAAGGGATCGTTGTTTTATCTATTTCTTCATTTAGATATCTCCGTCGTCAACCTGATATAAGGGGCAACACTGTTAGCTAAGTGGGATGCCTTTATGTAATTTCTTTTAAAGATCAAAACTTTGATCATCGTGTCTTGTTAAGAGCTGCTCTACTGTAATTTTACTTGATGCATTAATACAAACTTGGTTAATCTTTTATCTTTGAGCCTGGAATAACTTCAAGCGGTGTACCCCTGGAGGCTAAGGGCCCGGCCCTGGAGGAAACTTGCTCTTGTACCATTTCGTGTGGTTTTTGTGTGGTTTGCTTATCGATGTGATCTGGTAACCTGACGTTTTTTATAAAGTCTATATCACATGCTCTGTCGTGTTTAATCCATTAAGGTTTCTGAAAACAAAAGTAGTGTATTGATGCTACATCATATTAGTTTTGTTTTAGGTGTTGATATAATACGATTAGTTTCTACAGAATACTGTTGTCGTTCCATTACAGAGTTTTTGTGTTATGCAATTGTTCCTTAACATTATAGAATTCATCTTGGAAGCTCTATTATCTATGATTATTGTACTCTTGAATACTGTTGTTCTATATTGAAATGCAATCATATTCTTTCTAATCAAAGTGACAACTGATTCAGATTGCTATTTGAGCATGTTGTGTCTATATGGTTTTCAGTGTTGTTCCATCATGTATCAGTAAGTAGTGTTGTTCCATTTGTGCGTACATCTTTAAGAGTGAAGGATTGATGTTTGGTTATGACTAATGCAACTGATTTGATAGATTTACGGCTTGTTAGACTTAGTTGCTGCTCTATTCCATGATTTCTATTCCATTTCAGACCACTTCCATTTCAGACTTGTTGTTCCATTTTAGATTTGTTGTTCCATTTTAGAATTGTCGTTCTATTTCAAGGTTGTTGTTCGATTTGTTTGTTGTTCCATTTCTTATCTGCCGTTCCATTTCTTGTTATTAGTGTGAAGGACGATCTCAGGCTGTAGTGAGCATCGGCATTTGCTGTCCGACTCCCAGACCCCCGATATGTTCTCTGATTGCTTTTCCATCAGTTTCTAAAGGGATGGGTTATTGCTACCGAACCCTTGACTGATAAATTGCTTAATGTTCTAAACGTGTGAATTAGTCTTTTGAAGTAGTTAAGTTGTAAAAGGCATCCATTTACTCTTGTATTTTCAAACACTGTGCTACTAGCATTACTCTGGCAAATGATAAGCCTCAGACTGAGACACTCTTTGAAATAGCAAAACATTCCTGGATTGACATATTAATGTGTGGTAAATAGAGGTGAAAGAGACCCCTTTTATAGCTCCACACCTTGTAGGTAAGGATAAATATGAGGACCCTGCAGATCCTTTAAATGTGTAAGGAAAAAGTCTGCAAACACAATCTTCTTCTATAACTCCATTGAGATTGATGGCCAACATAAAATTGTGAAGGCTTTCCTCTGCAGGTAAACCATGATCTGGATTAAACTTGGGTAACCATCTCTCTAGATGTTTAGGAAGAGGATGTAATGGTGGTGTCAATTGAACTATGCTTAGGTTGTTCCATGACCTATTTTCCATTTTAGGATTATTAGGAATAGAGGAAGTTGTAGATGATGTAGAGGTTATGGGAGATTGGACAGTTGAAGAAGCTTCCCCTGTATAAATATTGATTACAATAGCACTAGTTTATTGTGATTGAAGAATATGAATGGAAGGAATCAAATGATGATAAGAGGAAGGTAATGGAGAATGAGAAGAACAGGGATCGACAGAAGGAGCATGAGGTGGGGAAGATGATGTAAGCCCACTAGCCGAAGATTGAGTCACTAGAGTATTTTTATTTTTCCGATGAGTGGGTAATCAAAACTCAAAAATCCCTACTCCAAGTTTCTCACACTGAGATCTAGTTAAAACTCCCAAAGATTGTGGAGATGAAGTAACACTTCCTTTAGATAAATCAGTATGAGCAAAATTTTCTCTAGAAATTCAAATTCCTTTCAATATATGAACTAAAGTCTCCACTTCAGTGGAGTCTGCAGGTGATTCTATAGAATATTTACTGACTAACTTTGGAAGTGTGCTAGGAGATTTAGTGTCTATTTCAACAACATCAGATCTAGGATTGGGAGATTTAGAATGGGATCTTGAAGTTGGTGGAGACATTGAGGGAGACTGACTCTTAGAATGAATTTTGTATTTGGGATGAGTCTTTGTTTCCATTCATAGTATGATGTCCCTCCTTTTAGCGCAAAAAATGTTGATGGCCTGAAATGTCAGCATCAACACTGGGGGAGACCACTCAGTCGGGACCTTAGAGCATATCCTTTTCCACTTGGGATGATTGATCCAAATGGAATTATGGGACAAGTTTTCCTTTATATGAAATTATAATAAATAGATTGAATAAAAGTATAAATCTCTGATATAACTAAAACTGAAAATAAATATTAATAAACTTAATATATATCCCAGAAAATTTGTTTGTATATGTGATTGTAGAGATTTCATAATTAACATGACAATATAAATTATCATGTAACTAAGAAGTTAAAAGAGATAAAGATAACTAAGTTCTCTTAATTAGCTTATAAATTATACATTATTGAGATCTGGCTTATTTTCTATCTAATATTATATATTATATATATTATATATAAATATTATATATAGTATATTAATATATATATGTATATTATATGTGTATTGTAATGTATATGTTATGTATAGTATTTTATGTATATGTATTGTTGATTATATATATATATATATATAATATATATATATTATTATAATAGTTATATTTATTATTTATTTTATATATATGATGATGATTCCAATCTAACATATCAGTGGTGATGATTCAAGATTTCTATAACACATATATAATGAACAAAATCAAATTTCCATTCAAATCTTAGGAAAAAGAATAATAAATAGATAATAGCACCCGATATATCAGTTATCTTCCCATGAGAAAAATGGCGATGGTTCAATTATATATTAATAAAAGATGAAATTACAAGAGTGCAAGCTTAAGCCTTCTTTCAAAAATTCATAACAGCTTCTCATAACAAAAGGAGGAGATTTATAGCTTCATAAGAAAATAAAATTATAGAAAATACAATAACAACTTCAGGTAGTTTCAACAAACATAGCCAAAATAAATCCAAAGGGACAAATGTAGAATCTGTTGTAACAAATTATCTAAGCCTGGGAAGAAGACTGTCCTCCAATTCATTTTTGCAACTCATAGATATCTACCATGTTCTTTAACTCAGGTGGAGGCCTTGGTTGTATTCACATCTGGTTGATGAAGATTACATCTCTCAATGTTGGCAGCATTTGTGTGCCGGTATCGGATAAACATCAAAGCATCAAACACTAAATATGTGGTTTGACGAAAATTTGCCAATGACTTTCCAAATTGATCCTCATTAACTGATCGATGAATTTGAATCACTTTTTGGAGGTTTCTTGCCATATTTTAGTAAGTGGTTTGATATCTGGAAATGATCCTTCGAGGAAATTTGATATAAGATTGGCTTGAAATAAGTTATTAGTAATTCCTTCAATGAGATTATTTGAAATATCCCTTGCATGAAATAATGTTGCTTCTATTTGCTTGAGACGAACTTCCCATTCTATAAAAATAATTTCCTTGTGTGATTCTTCAATTATAGGAATATTAGCCATTCTTCCATCTGCATTGTCTTGCCATGTAAGAAAATTGACAATTTTCTTTTTATGTCAGCAAGGTAAGTCCTAAGATCTAATAGCTGATAAACTAGAGAACTATTTGTGTTACATAGGTCATGAATATTTGCCAACTTTTGGAAAAATACAAATTTCTATTGATCAAGGAATGTTTAACTCTTTTACTTCCTTCTTAAAATCAGTTGATTCAAGATTAACACTTAGTTTTTCAATCCTTCTCTATAGTCACTGTATTTGAGAATATTGGGCCTGTAAATCAGTATCATATTGAACTCTGAGGGAGTTAAAACTATTTTGAAGTTCAATGACCTGTCCTTGCCCTTGCCCTTGCTGGGAAATCTTTTATTTCTTGATTTCAATGCTCTGTACCAGATGCACAATTATTCCTTCTTTTTCCTTTAACAATTGTTGTACTTCTATATCTTTGTCCATTGTTGTTGAAGTGTAGGTTCCTGTGAATTGGGTGAGCTACCCAGCTCTTCTGTAGGAGTGACCAAAGATACTTTCCACAAAACCTCAAAATATGCATTCCTAGGGAGAAAAGCATGGGACTGATCAATTTTCCATTTCTTCCTCTCCCTTTTGACCATAGCCTGATGCTGAGGACCGTAAAAGATGTTAGGTGGGGGAATTTATTAAACTCTTGAGACAACCTCGAATGTTGTGAAAGCCAATATAATTTCAATATCTTCATCCCCCAAAGGCTTATCGGAGGCATTTTTGTTATCATAGTTTATTAAAGACTTTTGGAAGTGTCTTTGAATTTCTATGATAAAGGATTTTTAACAACTTGAGGTTCATCAGCCTTAAAATTTAGATCCTAACTATATTGTTTTCATATTTCTTCTAGCATGAAATTAGGCATAAGACCCTCTTCTTGGGAAGAAGAGGAAGCAATTGTTTCTCTTGACTGAGAAACACTAACAAATTGTGTAGAACCAACAACTATTACATCATCAAGGATTGTTTTCTCCTGAGGAATTCTTAATGAATACATAGGCACGTTTTCTAGCCTTGCAACTATGTATTGGGTGAATTGAATATGTACTAGGTGAACTCGATGCTGCATTAAAATTTTTAAAAATATGATGTGGGTCATACTTTCTATTAAAAATGGTGGGGAAAACGAGCTCTTGAATAACATTAATTTCAATGATTGCATGCCTGAAATTATCCAAAGTATATATACCACACTAAACAGGAAAATCATGCCACATCTTTTTATATGATTCCTTTAAAACCTTTGAAATATTATTTCCTACAGTTTGATATGATATCTCTCATGTAAGAATCTTGTCAATATGAATAGAGGTAACACATGAGGGTGAGATAGACTACCAAAGACTTGAACATAGGTAAATAATTCTTCACTAAACCAATTTCCTACCTAGAGCAATTTAGTTTCATCTTCTGTAGATACTTGTCGGGTCTTTTTGTCATGGTAGATAGATAGATATGGAGATAGGTATATAGGTATATAGGTAGATAGGTACCATGACATAATGACAGATTCTATAGAAATGAGGTAGATATATTGAATCCCAAATAATATCATGGTAGATGTGGATAGGGGTTGGGTCTTCTAAAGTTCATTTCCAACCCATTGAGGAAAAGTCCATGGTGAAGCATAGGGTATCCATTATATAAGTGCTCATGTAAAAAGGGAGAATTATGTTCTCAAAGACTTTATGATTGCTTCTAAAAGACAAGATGTGGGTTGCTATTGTTTCTAAGAGTATATTTCCCTAGTGAAAGATAAAACCCTTTGAAGCCCCATCAATAAGTTGTGTCCATTGATCAATAAACTTCAACATATTCAGGTAAGAAAATAGTCTACACGTCATAGAAGCTACCTAACAATGGGGACAAACAAGGGATTCAATTGTTTACTTACCTATATCCTATCTCTTTCTCTTGTTTGGAGCCCTCCTCCAAGCTCTAATTGGCTCTGACGCATGGTTGTGTTCTTTCATAAATGCTTCAAAAAATTCCTTGTCATATTTACATTGTAGATTGGGAAGATGGTTCATTGTGCTCATATATTTTCTGGTAAATGATCTGATGACTATATTCTTCATTGTAATAGTCATGTTTTTAGTAATGCACAAATTTTCAACAACCCATTGAACCATCTCTGTATAAGGAAGAATTTTAGGTCGGGCCATAATCCTGTTCAAGAATGAATTAGCCACATCACTCTAGGTAGTATTTGAGATCAAGGTAGAATCATCAATGGTGACTATTATTTTGTTAGGCCCCTATACTACTAGTGTAACCCCCCTTATTATATTGATGTACCCATGTGGTGCCCATATTGTTACTATTGAGCCCCATAGAAGCCCACTATTGTTATTATTGTGTCATTACATTATTATTGTTATGTCGGCTCTAATTATATTATGACCCCTTAGAATTCTATATGTAGAAAGGAGGTCTTTTCATTTGTATCATCCAATAATTGTTCATTTGTGTAATGTAAAGGAGGTTGCCCCCTCGAAGAGGCCAAACTCTAAGGCATTTAACTATCTTTTCTATCTTTTTGTGAGTTAGTTCCATAACATTTGGTATCAGAGCTTTGGATTCTAGGGTTTTGCTACTCCAAATAGGTCATCGTGGCATTTTCATTATAACTTGTTTCTGCAATGTTTCAAAAGAAAAAAAAAAAACCCATTTGAGGAGAATTCACACTAAACCGTGGGTATAAATTTCAGAGCTTTTCATGCCATATTTGCGGAGATATGATCTAAGGAAGTTAGTCTTCTTGCAGACTCTTGAATTACATTCCAAACAGGTGACCTAGGGAAAATCGTCATAACTTTCGCTATGAGCATCAGATTGGAATTTCGTAAGAGGGTACAGAAAGAGGACATAATGTAATTTCTGGTATATATTTTTCAGAGCTAAATGTTGAAATAGTGACACGTGGCATGTTGTATGATTTCCCTCTACTAAACTAGTCTATAATTAGGTCACTGTGGGAGATTTGGCATAACTCTTCCTTGGAGAATCCAATTTGGATCAGACTAGTGTCATTGGAAAGAGGACACAGAGGATTGCTAGAGATTCTAATTTCAAAACTTAAAGATTTGAAAGTACAGAGTTACAGTTGTTTCAAGATCGAACTCCTAAAATCAAGAAAAAGAAAGATGAGGAAGTTTGATGGCAAGGATCCGGTAAATTGGAAACTTAAGATGGAACAATATTTTGATATACATGGTGCACCACTGTTACAAAAGCTATGTATAGAAATGGATCAATGTTTATGGTATAAAGAACTTTGTTCTCGCAAACAACTTGTTATGTGGTCAATTTTCATAGAGGAAATGATAGCACATTATGAGATACAAAGAGAAACACCTTCTTTAGAGCAACACCACAACAATTGGAAAGAGTAAAGGGGCTTTGTTACATAGTGGAAAGTAAAATTATGGCAACAAGGAAGTCTACTCCTCACAACTATAAATATGGAAGCGTTCCTAGCCTTCCACAACCTACAAGGGTTACACCACAACAATTTGAAGAAAAAAGAGAAAAAAGACTTTGTTACAATTGTGATAGCAAATGCACTAAAGGTCATAAGCGTGCTGAGAAGAAATTATTTTACATAGAGTATGAAGAGGATCAAGAAACATCAAAAGAAGAGGATATACTCTAGGACCCAACCCCAGATAAAGAAGAAATGAATCAGACCATATCTTGTAAAGAATTGGCAAGAATTACCACTCCTCAAACTCTCGAGATACAAGGACATATAAAGAAGAAAAAGGTGCAAGAAGTAAAATATGACATCGAGAAAGAAGAAATGAATCCAACCATATCTTGTAATTCATTGGTCAGAATTACCACTCCTTAACCTATCAAGATAGAAGGGCATATCAAGAAGAAAAATGTTCAAGAAGTGAAAGATCACATCGAGCATCAAGAAATGAATCCGACCATATCTTGTTAAGGATTGGAAGAAATTACCACTCCTCAAACTCTAAATATAGAAGGACATATCAAGAAGAAAAAGGTTCAAGCAGTGAAAAATCACATCGAGCATCAACAACAAGTTCTCCAACTTTTAAAGGATAACGCCACTTTGGTGCAAAATCGAATGAAACAATAGGTAGATCAAAATCATAGTGAAAAATGTTTTGATGTAGGTGATTGGGTATTTTTACTGCTACATCTTAAGAAAGCTATTTATGAGAAGGAAATGTTGGCAATACTACATGCACTTAAGAAATGGCGACCTTACCCAATGGGAAGACACTTGAAGGTAAAATTGGATCATGATAGTCTTAAATAATTTTTAGAACAAATATTATCTTTAGAAGAACAGAAAAAATGGGTCACAAATATGTTGGGTTATGACTTTGACATCATCTCTAGAAAAGGGAAGAAAGTTTTTGTTGCAGATGCACTCTCAAGAAAGGATGACGATGTGGAAGCATTGTTTTGTGCTATTTCTATTATCCAACCAGATTGGATAAATGAAGCAAGGGATGAATGGAAGAAGGACAAAGAAGTGTGGCCACTCATTCAAAAGTTGTAGAATATCCCAACTCAAACAATATTGCCAGAACTTGAAGAGGAAGGAAAAATCATATTGGAACCTGGAGCAGTCATAGAAACAAGAACCCGATAGCTACAAAATAAATCAATTTCAGAATATCTCATCAAGTGGAAGAACCCGATGAAGATTCCACATGGGAGGACAATAATTTTATACAGAAGCATCAAGAACTACTTAAGCATTGAGGACAACACTTTTTGAAGGAGAGGGGCATGTTAGGCCCCTATACTACTAGTGTAACCCCTTATTGTTATTAGTAACAACCCCCTTATTAATATTTGTGTACATGTAGTCCCCATATTGTTACTCTTGTGCCCCATAAAGTAAGCCCACTATTGGTTATTATTGTGCCCTTACATTATTAGTTATGGTCCGGCTCTAATATATTATGATCCTTAGACTCCTATATATAGAAAGGAGGTCTTGTCATTTGTATCATCCAAGAATTGTTCATTTATGTAATGTAAAGGAGGTTTCCCCCTTGAAGAGGCTGAATTCTAAGGCGTTGATCTATCTTTTCTATCTTTTTGTGAGCTGGTTTCATAACACAAGGTGTAGACCAAATGTGGCATCCTTACTTTCAATTACCCAATTGACCATGACATTGTCTCCAACTAGCATGACACTAAGAAGATCTAGCACCAAAAGGTAGTAGTATACCTTTAAGAATGACTTGTGGGTATCAATTTTTGTTCAAAGAGATCAAACTGAACCCTAAGGCCAACAATGATAAGATTATTGAGGTCATGTTTGATACCTTTAATGTATTAACCATAATTATTACCACCTATGTTGTTCTCTCACTCTATACCAACAAACAAGAAACATGCATTATGATCAATTTCTATGATAGAGGCTTGCGTGTTGTGCCCATATATAAGACTTACATGTGGCCTCATGCCATTTTTGGCTTGGATATGGTGGGATGTGACTTTGTGAAAATGATAATAAAGATATTGATGGAGTGTGGTTATTATTGCACAACAAAAATGGATAGGGAAATCATGATAACATGAAAGAGAAGATAGGCTATGTGCCTCTAGACTATTAGTGATGGTCTAACTCATCGTCACAATGTTATTATTGAAGAAAATCTATCAACTTCTTGATTAGCATATAGTCATGATCTGCGCCAAGAGTTTTTGTTACATAGAGTTCCTATTTTGTCCATCTAAAAGTCATTTGAAAAAATAAATTTATTTAGGGAAGTCAACCATTCTTGAGATGATCTTCCCATGATGATCTAGTGTAGCCTTAATCCCTCTTTTGTACAAACCATTGTAAATATGCATTTCAATATCAATTATTAATGAAATAAAATTAGTGAGTTAACACAAATATTTTAGATGTTCTCAAAATAATATAATATACATCAATTCTAATGCATTATACCAATAAAAACAATTGCTAGTTAGTTCAAATTTTTAAATTATTATATGTAAATTAATTAATTAATTTATAATATTTGATTATGTTTTTAAATATTCATATATATATAAGTTTAAACATTTTTCATAAACATAGATGTTCATATTTGTTTTTTAAAATTATAAGTTTAAACCAATAATATATTTGTGTGTGTGTGCGTGTGTTTTTTTCCGTGGAAAAATCATAATTTTCGTTGATTAATTAGAAAAAATACATGTTGTAGATGCTAAACGCATATGTAGAATAGTGGGCTGAGCCACTTACAGTTTAAACTCTAAAAGGAGTACCTGAAAAAAGCCCAAAGTATAGGCTTCAGAGAAATACAATAAAACGGTTATGAAAACCCTATAAATCTTGCAAAAACAGGTGCCCAAAAACCCCAAAGGTGCAAATACAATATTTAGAAACAATCGTGATAGGCACATATGTTCATCAAGGCAAAAAGCCAAAAAGCTGCATAATCCGGTTACAGTCTGCCCAGAAAAATCGATAAGCCCCAGAGCAGGCCCGTAGAAGTTAAAAGAGTAATGAACCCCATACCCAGTACAAACACAAAACAGTGGTGCAACCCCAAGAGAGTGCCCATGGTAGAGACGATAGGTGCTGTACCAACTAAACCATGAACACCTAATACTCGGGGCCAAACCACCACAAGCGAACATGAAAAATAATTAAAAAAACACAACAACAGCTGCACACAAACCTTGGAAGCTCGGACAAGAAAGAAAGGCACGAAATAGGGGAAAATTTAGCTAGGGTAGTCACTCCTCCCCTGCCCCCTCAAACTCTCCTCCCGAAATAGGTGAACCAGAAACCATGCATAGTAACCCGCCACCGAGAAACCACAATAGCCATCGGAAGCCCAGGAGACCCAGCTAAGTCGCAGCAGCACGAAACATGAACAGTTTCAACAAGGGTAGCCTCCATGCCCATGTTCCCTCAACACTCCAATTCTTTACAAATTACAAACCAACATGCCACCAATGAGCATCGTCTGCATCTGCGAAAGCCACCGAATATTGTCCAAGAAGCAGAGGCACGAACTAGGGGCAAAGGAGGCTAGGGTTTAGCCTCCTCGTCCCCACTCCCTCAACTCTCATATATATATATATTGTTTTTGTTGATGCCAATGTCATTTTTGAAGAATTTTAATGTTCATTTAGTTTTCATTAATTGGAAGTTCCAAATGACAAAAAGCCTTGGAAGAATGGAAGGGAAACCTTAAAATCCCCACACTCTTTAAATATTTTAATGATGAAGATTGGTGTATTTGATCACAATACCATCTTCATTTTATATCCCTTGTTGTGTCGATTTCGATGATAGGTGGCATGCCTCCTACCTCCCCATAGTTGAGGAGATATGCTTGACCAAAGTTAGTGCCTAAATTTGTGATCAAGAAGCCCCATGTTGAAAGTTAAAAGGCAACGTGTTTCATTAAATATTTCCATTATATTGAAGGAAATTTTTGTGGCTTTTGGGTTGAAAATTCAACCCTCCAAATGTGGAATCCATTAGCTTATTCGGCCATCTAGACAGACATTTCTATGGTGGAAGTAATACATTACATCAAACCATGCATTGGCCTCCCCTTTGTAGCCTTATTCGCTAAGGAACTAGGGTATTTACTAGTATTCCTAAGATTTTTTTTTGAATGATTTCAAGAGACCTATTCAAAGCTCCAAATGAAATATTTAGCATACTTTTTATGAATTTCTCATGGGTGAAATGTGGTGAATTCCTGAGGTGGTTTTGGGAACTACTATGAAAATTATTCACTCAAATCGGTCACAACTATGATAATATGTACAAACCTTAGAATTTGTTTGGCTATAAGGTTTTGTATTTTAGAAATTTGAAATGATGAACTAAACAAAGAACCATGACCTAATCAAGACACTATATCTTAGTTGTGAAATTTTCTTACAAGGGTTTGATCATTATCTAGGCACAAATTTGAGCTCCCCTAAAGGTTCAATCTGAAGTTGATTGAGCCATGAATTGTTTGACTCATTTGTAGTAGATATGAAATCAATATGGACTATGATAAGGCTTCCTGTTGCCACACATTTCGGTGAATCTTTTAGGCTTTTGGAAGCTCCTTTTCAGTGACAAAAGTTTGAGCTTTTGAAGCCCATTCAGATCTTTCAAGTTTGGAAGTTTATCTATGACATAGTAAGTATGTTGGACATGATTTAATAATTCAGTTCCAGTGATGGTTCAATCATGATATATTTTGTGAGATTTGTTGAATTAAATTCTCTATAGTCAAGCCCTAATTAGAGATACCATTGGTCAAGAGTGACTAAAACAATATCAATCACCACGGTGTTTGAATTGAAATAAACAAAGTATATATTCCTATAATTTGGGGTTAGACATAATCAAGGACTAGTAGTGGGTATCTATGAATCCGTTGTGTTAAAACCTTGAACATGTTTATAGTATTTTAGGATCCTACTAAGGTACATTAAATTCTTGGTTAAGGAAAAGTGGAAACGAAACGTGGAGCTATTACTTGGTTAAAGGCATCAATGGCATTATTCAGATCTTCCAAACAACTAGCCAATCTGAGTGCATCTCTAGGCACATTAGTGGTGAACATTGCATCACAAAATATGAAAGAATCCTTAGAGGTTGAAGTAAGGACCAACAAGAGCTGATAGTAGGAACATTTTCTATAATGAAATTATGAAATGTCTTTGAAGGGCTAATTGACAATGAAACTATCTTGACCATAGATGTGCAACTTTAGGGGCATCTTCAGGTAGTCAATGACACCCTTCACTAGAGTTCGCTACTAGGGTTTGATGTCATTGGGAATGAGATGATGTTGAGGATTAACAATAAGAATATGATGAAATTGATGAGCTACGATTTTCATATTGAGTAATGATATTTGTCACTAGATGAATAGGTTATTTGAGCTTGATGTTATTCATGAGCAGAAGTTTACTACTGTTGATTTTCACTTGGTAACCAAATTATCTTGATTATGGGATATCATTGGCATTGAAGTAAATTTTATGATTAAATAGACTATAGTGTTAGCTGTTGTTTATTGATCAAATGTGAATCTAGTCTGAAAATATATGAAATGTAGTTCACTTGTTGAATAGGGTGGCAATGTGGTGTAAGGTAGGAGAGTGGAGTCTACTTCAAGTTAGAGCCTACGAATACTTTAGGGTGGCAAGGTGATGCTATGGCAGGTTGGAGAATGTGCAGGGTGTTGGAGAATCCTTTTAGTCAAAGCTGATAAAACTAGGGTATTGGATCATCATTCCAGTTGGAGCTAGTAAATCAGGGTGTTGGAGCGTTCTTCTAGTTGGCGCTAGTAAATTAGGGCATTAGAGCGTCCCTAAGGTTAGGTCTTATAAAATAGGGTTCAAAGCCTCCTTTAATTGATGCTGAAAATATTGGAAGTTAGAGAAATCTATTGATGTAAATTTAAAAGACCTTTATTAAGAAGTGTTTGGTGGTTTTTCTCCCGGAAGGGTTTTCACATAAAAATATCGTGTCTACTGTCTTGGATGTTGTGCATTGTTGAATGGTGTTGTTGTTTGTTCATGTGCTGTGATGCTAACTTATGTTTCTAATATAATTTTAATGATAATAAATGCTTCATGAATTTAGAATTAACTAATTGAAGTGAAATATTGATTCACACCCCTCCCAGTATTTCCAACAATTAGTATCAAAGTTGGCTGCTTCAGTTACAACGTAACACTTGGAAGGCAGATATTAGAAGTGCAAAGATGGGAAATTCAAAGAAGCACACATCCAAATTATCAAAGGGTTTATTTGTTATTTCAGTGGTCTCCAGTCCATTACTGTTGAAAATGCAGCAAGAAATTCCTAATTTAGTTTTGCATTTGATTAAATTAGGATAAAATCGAAATTCCACATTACTAGACAACTTGAATGAATTAACTTAGCTAAAATAGTTGTTATCACTTAGTTAAATTAGTTAATTCAAGTTGGGGCCATGAACTTGAGTTGTGTACATTGATTCCTAAATTTTAGGAGCCTAGGTTGATTTAATTTCAATTGTAGCAATTTAATTTAGTTAAATTGAGTTATGGTTAGTTAAACTAGTTCTAATTGTTGGAGGAGCTAGTGGAAGGTCAAGCTGTGGAAGTGGAACTTCAACCAAACTTAGTGACCATCTAGGTAACTAATGAGTCAACCTGAATTAGCTCATGCATGCAAATAATTTGAGTTACCCAATTGAGATGGATATTTCAAGGCAATGTACTATTAGTTGTAGACTATTCCGAAGTGTATAGATGGTGCATGCAGTCAGAGGAAGGACCTAGACAAATTGTGCAATCTAGGTGAGGGAATTTCCTAATTAATAAGGGCCTAATTCCTCAAGCAATAACGCAAGGAAAAAAGATCTTGAAGGCCTTGAATATTGACTAAGTGTTGGGCAAAGTAAGGTAATCAGACAAAGGATAGAAGATACAGGTGTAGGTTGAGCTCAAGCTTGAGCAAACCATATTGTATTCATCCAGATTATTTGATTAATGCAATATAGATATTAAGGGATTTTGAGCAGTTTCTTTCCCTAGATAAATATTTGTGTATATGTGTTGAATCTTGAAGAATGCTAATGATTTGTATTCTTGATCATGAATTTATTTCCGCGGATCAGTAGAGTAGCTTATAGTCTTGTGATTTAGAAAATTTCATGAACAATCTAGAATATACACATTAATATCTACAATTACAACCAAGGAAGAGATTCAAGTTGGTTATCCAACTCCTAAGTTCGATGAATCCAAATATGAAATATAGTGATCCAGAATGAAAGCCTATTTGAAATCTCATGGAAGTGATGTTTGACGATCTATTGTTTCTGGAGACATATTTACCGACGAATCTAGAAGGTACAATATAAAATGAATGAATGTAATTCTAAGAGCTCTAAAAGACCCTGTAAAAGCCAAACTTTATAAATGCTCATCACCCAAAAGAATTTGGAAGAAGCTCCATGATTTCTACTCAAGAAAGCATGTAGGTCAAAATGATGATGATGATGATGATGATTGTGATTCAAATGAAGTAAATGAAGAAGAAGAAGATATAGTTGACATGGAGGGAGAATTAATCAACGCCTTTTGTGATCTTAACAAAGAAAGGATGAAAAATTAGGTAATCGAAGAAGAATTTTCCATTCTAAGACTTCAAGTGCAAGAAGTTGAAAAGAAAGAGAAAAATTTGTTGAGCCAGTTAGAGGAATTTGTTGCAAAAGTTGGTCAAAAGCTAAAGGAACTTGATGCATCTCTAGTAGAAATAAACAAGCTCAGAGAGGAAAGTGAAAGGAATAAAGGAACAAATGTAATATTTTAACAAAGAATTACAAAAAGTCACCCTTATAAAATGCAACTAGAAGAGGTAGAAGAAAGAAGAAAAGCCTTGAAAATTTGGTTTCAAGAAGATATTTCTGAAAAGAAAAGAGAACTTGATGCTGCCCTAACTAAAATAAAAAATCTCAGGAAATGGAAGAAGGAGAATTTGTTGTATGATGAAAGGAAGAATAATGTAACTTCTCTATTGAATATGAAGGTGAAAGAAGCAGATAAAGCCCCATGTAATAAAGGCATGAGCTCCAAGTACCCTCAAAGGACAATTGACTAGAAGACTGACACTAGTTTCCTTCAAAGGCCAAATAAAAGGAATAAAAGTATATTGTGGGAAGACAGATGAAGATATCTCATCAGGGGGAGTAACCGTTTTCCATTGATGTCAAAGGGGGAAAAACCAGGAGAATAATATCATAAGATGAAGATACAGTGGTCATTATCATAGGGGGATTATGTGTGTTTCCATTAATGAAAAAGGGGGAGATTATTTAATGGTTTTGTCATTGATGCCAATGTCATCCTTAAACGCTATTAATATTCGTTTAGTTTGCATTAACTGGAAGATCCAAATGATAAGAATCCTTGTAAGAATGGAAGGGGAACCTTAGGAGCCCCACACTTGTTGAATATTTTAGCGATGAATATTAGTGTATTTTTTTGCAAGATCATATTCATTTGATATCCCTCGTAATGCTAATTCTAATAGTAGTGATCACTTCCAATAGAAGAATTCATCTTATAGCCATATTTGGAATTGTTCCAGGAACTACTTCGAGCTTTAGTTCTAGATTTGTTGATCAACCTTAAACCACCATTGGTAGAGGCCTCAAGTTCTCCCATTTTCTTGCGATCTTCCTTAAACCACCATCTAGAGATATTTTTAACCATTGGCTGCCATGCAATTTTTTTCTTATTTTTTTGTATTTCAATTCACTTCTTGGATTTATATACACCCCTTCAGATTAAGGGGAGGGAAATGTTAGACACCTAATCCGTTAGGGTTCTAGTGGAATATTACTGCATGTCCAAAAAACCTTGGAATTTGAATCCAACAATTTGTATATTGTATTTATATGTGCATCATTCTTAATAGAAGCTGAATTCATTTCCAACAATGATACCAACAAATATGTAAGGTGTGGTGTGTATTTATGTTGAAATTTTGAGATGTAGTGTGATATGAATATTTCAAAATTTTATAATGTTTTAAAATATATATATAATATTTCTATTAAATATTAGAGTTATAGTTTATATTTGCATTGGAATTTTGAGGTGCAATGTAATTTTGAAAATTTACAATACCTATTTTGAACTCAAGTAGTGTATAGCCACACATATTGACACATATTTTGTTTTACATTACGCTACCCACATATATTGACATATAATGTGTATTTACATCAAAATGTTAAGGTGTGGCACAAAATTCATATTTTGAATTTCTATGTTATTATGAATTTGTAGGCATAGAACAATGAAACCCTTCTTTACATATAGTTACTTTTTGGTTTTGAACTTTTATAATTTTTTTTTTTTTTTTGTGGTGCAGTGAACTTGTTAAGGTTTAATTGATGTTTTTTCCCCAAGAAAGAAACACAATTTTCATTAATAGATAAGAAAATTACATGTTGTATCTTCAGTATGTATGAGATGCGGTCACTAGTGATCATAACAATCATAGTTCAATAGTTATAGATATCAACATAATATTTACATATAGCAAAAATGGTATTAACAGAGTCCATAATGTTTTCAAAACAATGGATAAACAAAAAGCAAAAAATGCATGGAATTCTCTTGTGGATCATTGCTAAGAGTTTCCATCCAATTCGATGAATGGATGATGGAAAAACTAGAAGAAAGCACCAGCTCTGAATTCCTGTATCAGCCACTGCCCCCTGATCAGTTGTGCGACCTCTTTGGATAGACGATCAATGATCTCATACATTTCCCTGTATATATGAGAGCATAGAATAAAATAAAATTTTGATTTTAGAGTGATGACATCATCCAGTAAATCCATGAGTGTGTGCAAGTGACAATGATATGTAGACTTGATCCAACTTATAGCAAGATGTGAATCCCAAAAAATATGTATCCTGTGGCAGTTTTGCTCCAGTGAAAAATAGAGAAGGTGTCTTAGGCTGCTAAGCTCTACAAAGTTGTTTATTCCTTGCCCTAATCCCACTTTGATTTTGAAAAAGAGGTGCTCATTTATATGGAGAAAAACTCCCCCGGCACAACCCATGGCCTGAGTTGAACTATCAAAAAAATCCCAAAGAGTGCTTTTATCTATAATCTCAAGTGTGATGACCTAAGTATGCTGGTGGTTTGGATCATCAGGTATCAGGTTGTAAGTGGCCACATTATTGTTACAAGTGGAAGGCCAGTGGGTTTGTGCATCAAGAAAGATATAACAATTCCTATTCAACCAAATGCCCCAACTGACAAACAAAGGAAGATTCCTGGCATTTTGTGTGGTAGCCTCAGTCCACCAATGGTGCCATGCATCAACAATGCTTTGGACCTCCCATTTTTTTTTAATGTTGAGGGTGTTTGTAATGTGAGACCATACTTGTGAGGTAACAAAACATTTGAGGAATAAATGATCAATATCCTCGACATCCTTATTGCAGAGGCAACATCTGGAAGGACCGTGAAATGCATGTCTCATAAGGTTTACCTCAATGGGAACCTTGTTTGAGAGGATACACCACATGAATAGCCACGATTTGTGTGGATATTTTAATTTCCATAGGGGGCACCACCACAATCATGTATTCCCCGGATCCAGTGCATTCATAAGGGTAGCATAACTATCTTTTGGAGTATAACGACCAGGGGTTGCTAAGGCCCAGATGATCTCATCATCCCACACTATTATTATGAAGTTTTCTTCCTCCAGAGCTCCTATGAAACAATGCCAGAACCTTCTCAATCTATCAAAATGCCAAGGTCCCTAGAGTCAAGCCATTGCTGCGAAGCCCAGGAAGGGCATCTGGCGTCAACGATTTGGGCAATCTGGGTGATACCGGACCCTGAAAGGAAAATTCTCAAAGCTTGCATGAGAATGTGTGGATTCCCACATCCATACCAGGTGTCAGTGCCTAATCTAACCTATTCGCCATTCCCAATACACCACACCAATCGATCCTTGATGATGCTTATAGACTGAGCAATGACCTTCCATATAATTTATGCACTAGATAAAGAATGGCTGAGTATACATATTCAACCACTTACAGATAATGGATGATTGTACTTATAGTAGACCACCTCTTTCCATAATCTCTTAGACTTGATAATTTGCCAACCCATCTTGGACGCCAGTGCCCTTGCAAAATTTTGGAGGTCCTTTATACCTAATCCACCCCATTTTTTAGGTTTCCCAATCATGTCCCAATGAACCCAAGCAAAAGTCCTCCCCACATTTTTTCCTCGCCATAGGGACCTACAAAAAATCTATTGAATCCTCTTGAGAATGCCTTTTGAAATCCAAGCAAGAGCTATCCAATATACCAGTATGGCCTCCAGTACTGATTTTATCAAGGTGAGTCTGCCAGTCCTACAGAGCCATATTTGCTGCTAGATGTGTATGTGGATGTCTATTTTTGCAATAAGCCAAGCCCAATCAGCAATGTAGTAACCATTTGTCTTCAGCCTGAAACTGGGGTATTTGAGGCTGAACTCTAGCTCTTGTCTGATGAAATCAAATTGTTGTAAGGAATATGTTTCCTTAGTTTGGAGGCATGACCCAAAAATAATGGTGGATTTGTTATAATTTGGCTCCATACTTGTAGCTTTACAAAACAATGATAGAATATTATTGAAACAAGAGGTATCACTGTGGTGCAGGTAAATTCTCAATGTAGACACAAACAATTCCTCTAGCCTGCGAGAGAGGGTCTAGCCACAAAAAAACAATCTATGGAAAATATCCTTAAGCTAGAATCAATTAAGATGGCCAACCTCTTAGAATGCTATTCCTCTTGGTTATGATCCTACTTCCTCACCCAAATATCTTCCATTTCCTTCCTTCGAATACTTGAAACAAGAAAACAACAACAACAAACGTGATAACATACAATATTGTATCCAACCTATTTAATAGGTCAAGGAAAATTAAGCCATAAAGATGTAAAATGACACTTCATGTAGGAAATCAATCAATACTTGCATTTATATAAATCAGAAAGGGATTATAATCAGTGCCTTGACATTGCTAGTCTCCTCTGACGTATCTGGGTTCCCACACTTCTGCTAGCACTTAATGGATAGTCCCAACACTGGAAGTTTTAAGGCCTCTTTCCCTCTAGTCTCAAAACAAGCCAAAATCACACTATTCTCCCTCAAACATACACTAGAAAGCTACAAGCTAGAGATGAATCGTTGATTATTCAAACTTACTCCAAAACTCCAACCAGTTTTTGCTTGGAAAAATAAAGGCTTATATAGCTTGGATGGATGGGAGGTGGCTCCTCTGATCATGGGAGAAGGTCTTACCTCTTGAGTTTGTTCCATCCTAATAGTTGAAAAGAGCTCAAATTGACTTCCTCGGCTCTATTCAGCCCAACCATCTACCATACTTCCATTACGAAGCTTCTAGACATGGAAGCTTCGGCTCCTTATTTAAAAAACCTTCCAAAAGAGGATCGATGTGGCTGGAAAAGGGCTTAGTCACTTTGTATGATGTGAGGGCTAGTTTTAACCTCTGTAAATCAGCACGAGGAGGAAACTGGTTAGTAGCGTTGGCCTTGTAAACTGGGATAAAAGGAAGATTCTTGGGAAATGATGCAAAAGGGAATTATTCTGCTCATGAAGAGGGACATACTGGGAGTTTATTCATGATGGGAAAGCATATCGGGTACACTATAGAGGTCCTCTAGGATCGTATATGGGGAGTACAAGGATAGTGAAAAAATGATGTGTAACAGATGCCCCCTAAAGCGTGAAGGTCGACCTAGAGTGAGGGGTGAAATTGTTTATAAGTGGAAGCAGTGAACTAGAGTCCATCATCGAAAAACTTGCAAGCAAGCATAGATACATATACATCACTGAAAAAACTGAATAATGATACATGAATCGTGGTATGGACATAGCCATCCAAAGAATGATCATGTAAATGGATCCAAGGCATGAGCGCAATCATCCAATAATGAGAAGGATCACATATAACGACTCATGGTATGGTCGCAACCATCCATCTAAAAGGGACATGTATATCAACATGATCATATCACATCGCCTCGCAACCTAGACTTGTGTAATCTTAGCCCAGGGTCTTGCACTCCAAATGACCAGATCAAAGTACAAATCCTAACATGTGAATGAATGTGTTGAAGTCGAACACGCTAGGAAGTCACTTGATTACCGATCAATGATGTGAACCGTTAACAAGTGTGAGAGAAACCACCAATAATGGAAACGGATCTCAAGGTATTGGCAGCACAATTCATCAAATATGAATAAAGGAATAGATGTCAAACACCTGTGAAATCACCCAATCGAAAGCCAATGATGTGAGCTTGTTGTTGAGTGTGAAGAACTTGCCATTAGGGCATGCAAGCTCTAAGGTACTGGAAGGAAGGCTCTCGGTCAACTTCCTAGATAATGAGTTGAAGTCAACAGGAAGCGACCATGTCAAAGGAGGGCCATGATGTATCCCACATATTTGACACGAGATAAAGGGATGCAAATGATTTCAGATGATACAAAGAATTAGGAGTAAGTGTAACTACAGAAGGACTAACTCTTGAACATATCGGTGACACGATTCTAGAGTTTGGAAACTTTTGGATCCATAGGATTAGTGGTCATGATGATGTGGCAGAGATCAAATGGAAGGAAAAAATGAGTGGCCCAACCTAGAAAGTTCAAATGACGAAAATGAGGATATTCCAACCCGATACAAAGCAAAAAGTGTCATGTTCAAGAGTGAGCTTCCGACATGACTGATAGAATTTCCAAATTTTCCCCCACCATTTCTGGCAGGCACCCTAATTATTTTTTATTGCAATATTGAAAGGTATAGCATGTGCTTGCACTATAAGTTCATCCTTTGGATGAATCCGACCTAATAAATTTAATGAGCCCTAGGAAGGAGAAGCTCACGGTCATCATGGCAATGAATCCAATGTTGTTTTATATTTTAATGAGTCTGACAAAGGTGTAACTTGATATCTTTTTCATGTTTAGAGAGTTTGAAAAAGACACGGAAAAGAAAACTCCACATGATCCCTTTTCATACATTTGTGTTTCTCGAGCCCGAAAAGGTAGAAAACGATACTTGAGAGAACCGCTTGACCATTTCAGCCAAGGAGTACCTTTTTCGTAAATATTTCATCCCATCCCATCCCATTTCGTAAATATTTTCGTCATTAAAGAGTCAAAAAAGAGCTTGAAAGCGAACACCCCATTTGTATTCTATTTTACGAGTCAAAAGGGAAAAATACTTGGTGATATTTTCATCTGAGTTTTATGAGTCAAGAAAAGAGTTGAAACATGACTCTAGTACCATCATCGATAATCTGTCACCTGTCACTGCACAAAAAGGTGAATGCATTATCCAGTTCTTAGGAAAAATAGGTCAAAAATACTTAAAAACCCTAATATTTCATGGAAAAATGAATTAAAGGAGGCAAAAGTAATTATTTTTTACCATTTACCATTTTACCTTTGTGTGAAGAGCTTTTTACCCACATATGCCCTAATTTTTCTAGACCGGATTGCAGGAGATCCGGGAGGTCATTCGCTAAGCTGTCATTTACAGGTAAGAGGCATGAGCTTAAGATCCATTTTCATACTTATTTAACCTATTTTTATCCATTTTTTAGATTTCATGAGGAGGTTTTAGCAAAAATATTTCACCCTTAGTCGGTGCGATTTCTAGGCACGGAATCACGCCGATTGGGGGTTACTAAAATTGTCAACCGTGCCATCAATGCTACTATTTCTAAAACAGTGGCGCCGACACCTTGAACAAAAAAAATTCATGTTTTTTACTCAATTTGACTATTTGAATCGAAATTTCTCTAGCCAAAGATGATTATTGACTTGATTATATGGTTTTTGCAGGGAAAAATCATGAAACATGGTGGATTGGAAGGAACACGAGCATGAGGATATTGACACCCAAGCAATGGCTGACCCAAATTGCTTGGATGCTTTAAGGAACTGTGGGCTCCTCAAATTCTTCCTTACACCAGGTCTACAGGCTCAACCCGAATTGCTAAGGTATTTGATTAGTCTTTGGGACGTGAATTGAGAAATTTTCATCATTGGTGACCAAGAGCTGGAGTTGGAAACTTCAAACATTTATTTCATCACAAGACTGTCCTAGAGAGGGGAGCTAGTCAATTTATATGGGTCAAGGCCAACTGAGGCAAAAGTGACCATGCTACTTGCTGAACATTGCCTAGAAGCACTCAAATAAAAAAGTGGCAAGATCGAGATTATGACTATTCGAGATCTTGTGTTGAGAGTGTTACTACTGACTATCAACAGAGTGGCTGGGGCCCAAGCGCAACATGAGACCAACAATTCAAAGTTTCAGTATGCTATTGACTGCACGATGCCCACTATCTTTAACTGGGTGGAAGCTATGACAGTCAACATGAAACACCAACTATTAAAAGCTAAGGCAGGAAACCTGAAGCAATTTTGCTATGGGTCTGTGCTAGTGACCTTATTCCTAAAGTGAGTTCCACTGTTCCACTGCTAGCTGGCTGAGGTGGAACCGCCAATGCCATGAGACCCATGGATGGTCCGTTGGGGTGAGTTGATGCCCAGTATTACCGGGGTCCAACAGATGTCCTATAAGCCTGCCTTTTTCTCGTGTCTATGATGACAATTGGTCATAGTGGAGGATTGGCCTTATAGCGGTACCAACTTCTACGAAGATCTGAATATGCCACTGATAGAGGGGGGATGATTATGATGATGGAGGTAAAAACAAACAAATTTATTTTATTTTTTTATGTTTTTTATTGTTTTTGAGATATATGTGTTCATGACATTATGATTTTATGAATGAAGATGTTGGATGAGAACGCCTTGCCAGGATGTCCCCGATTGCCAAGTGTGTTGCTTGGTAGTTCAAGGCCACTACTTATCAAGAGGGAAGCAACTATGAGGAAGAGATCACGTGGAATGTTGAGGGATTGAACCATGGGATCCCAAATTATGCCTAGATGGGTGATGTCCCATGCCAACACTAGAGGCATACGGTGGGGGTATCATATCGGATCCGCCAACTGTTGACTCGCGTAGTCCGAGAAGTTACATGCTACCATGAGCATCATGTTGTTTAGTGCATATGTCCACATTTTTTAGGCCAGTGAGCCATGGATGTATAAGGCTTGCGAGCCACTGATGTATTTTGAACACACATATGATATTTTGAGGTTTTTATGTATGACAAACATTATTGACACACATGTATTTGCTGTACTTCCTTTCTTACTATGGTACAAATGTTTTTGTATTTTGAGTTTTTACATGTTTTGCAAATGTCTATCTAGCACATAATTAACCAATGCATCTGTCAAAGTATTCATGTTTCTAGGAATATGATGATATGTAATGTAATAAAAATTTCTCTCTAGTAGACAAATACGTAGATATATTCTCAATATATGAGGGTTTCTGACAGAATATTGCCTATTAAGTTGAAGGATGACAAGCTATGAATCAAGGTTGACAAACAATTCCCAGATGCCAAGAGCAATGTCTTCTGACAATAATTCGATAACTACACTATACTCAATGATGTTATTATTTGTTCGACCTAGACATATAGCTTGAAGATCAATCAACTCACCATGGGGGTCATAAATGGCCCATGCCGCGGATGATAGATTCCAGGTACTACGACAAGCACCATCAGCAAAATCGATGTGAGAAGATACTGACATCTGCAAAGAAGGTAAAGACATAATAAGCAGGAAAACCACTTGCAAAACAACACACTAAACCACACTATATAAAAATGAATAACATGCTATTATACAATAGTAACCATGCAAGATGGCCTAAGCATAGTACTTTTTGACATAAAGTCCATTTCGGGGCTTGTCTAAGCGATTTCCCTCATAGTCAATAAGCTCATAGGCCCCCTTTTGTAACACGCATTTAACAATGTAGGGCCCATGCCACATGGATTCGAACTTTCCTGCCTCCAGCTTATCATTAGCCCGATCATACATAAGAACCAAATCACCCTTGGAAAAAGCTCGAGGGGAGACATACCGATCAAAATGGGACTTGACTCACTTTTTCTGTGCTTTGATGACCAAAGAAACACGGTGGTGAGTCTCAACAAGTCGTTCTAGGTACAAGAGACACTCTTCCTGAGGTGAGGTCTCGGGGAGAAGTTCGAAAACCATCTTAAGGGATGCAATTTCGCACTCAACCAGTAAAATTGCTTCGAGACCATAGACTAGATGGAATGGTGTGAATCCAGTTGCATCCTTGGTCGAGGTTCGGTAAGCCCACAAAGCTGAAAAGACCATGAGATGCCAATTTGAATTGCGCATCCCAATGGTGTGCTAAAACATCGTAACCAACACTTTGTTCACAACTTCAACTTGGCCATTGGCCTGAAGATAGTATAGGGTTGAGCCATCGTGGTGCAAGCCCAGCATAGAAGTAAACTCAACCATCATGTAATCTTGAAAATGAGAGCCATGGTTGGTGACAATGGCCTGAGGCACTCCAAACCTAGAAATAATGTGATTGAATAGAAATTGAGCCACCATTTTACCGTCCACAGAGTATGTAGGAATCGCTTTGGCCCATTTGGTGAAATAGTCCACAACAACGATAATATACCCATGCCTCCCAACCAGATGAGGGTTACAGGTCATATAGTCAATGCCCCATTTGGAAAAAAAACCGATGGTAATAACGAAGTGTAGGTGAGTGGTTGGGGTGCGCATCTTACGCCAATAAATTTTGAACTCATAGCATTTTGTGAACGTGAAGGATGCAATCCTTGAAGATAGAGGGCCAAAAATAACCAACGCGTAAGATTTTTTCAGCAGTAGCATATCCAGATAGGTGACTACCACATGTGCCAGAATGGAAGTCATTCAAGACTCTCTCAGCCTCCTCGAGAGTGAGACAGTGACGAAGGATTGAATCGAGACCGATGCGTTATAAAGTATCTCCAATGATACAGTAACGTTGAGATTGATGCCGAATGTGTTGGCGATCATCCTTGGAGAACGCAGACTGGAAGGTGGATGTCTGGAGATATATGATGATATCACTGTACCAGGGGTCAAAAGTGCTAATTAAGAAAATAGTCTCGTCTAGGAGCTGCTCATCGGGAATAGCAGGGAGAGAAGAGAAGGGAAGGGAGAAAATCAACTCAGTGAATACCAATGATTTCTTGGATTTGGCAGTAGTAAACACCAAATCAAATTCTTGGAGGATAACAATCCACTTCGAATACTTTCCCCCCAACAACTGACGAGTTAGGATTTAGGTCATGGGGTTTCATTCTGAAATCAAAGTGGTAGTGTAGAGTAGAATGTAATGTCGAAAGTGCTGAACATCTTGTATGACTGCTAAAGCCAAATTCTCGACATGAGAATAATGCATTTCAGTGTTGAGGAGATTGTGATTGAGGTAGTAAATAACGTGTTCATTTCCTTCGTCGTCATCTTGTACCAGAACCATAGCGATGGTACTAGAGGCTGCAACTAGATAAAGGAAGTAATTATGATGATAGTTTGTGGGATGCAACAAAGGAGTGTTTATGAGGATAATATTTAGGTCATTGAAAGATTTTGAGTGACCTCATCCCAAACAAATGGGGTTCCTTGCTTAAGAAACTAGTTGAACCCTGAAGCTAGCTCAACATAGTTCAGTATGAAACAATGGAGGAAATTTTCCTTTCCCTACAGACTCTGCAATTGATGCAATGAAGATGGAGGGGGTAAATTAACTATGGCCTTGACTTTAAGAGGATCAATGCGAAGTTCCTTCTTTCAAAATGATAAAGCCAAGGAGTCATCTAGATTCAACGCAGAAGACACATTTATGCAGATTCAGCCAGATGTTGTAGTGTCTACATCAAAGAAAAATTTGATGGAGATGATCAGGGTGATCATGGTGTTTACGAGAATGAGTGGGGAGATCATCTAAGTAAGGTTGAATGATGTTTCAAATGTCATGGAATGCATAAGACACCGCTCTCTGAAATGTGGCCCCAACATTCTTAAGGCTAAAACAGAGCTTTTTATATGCAAAGATCCCCCATGGACAGATAAAGGCTATCTTATCTTGATCAACTGGTGCAATGTTTATCTGTTTGTAGCCAAAAAAACTATCCATAAAGGAAAATAATTCACACCTAGCACATTCATCAATGATCTGGTCAATGAAGGGAGTGGGGTAATTATCCTGAGGACAAGCACGATTGAGATCACGGTAATCAATGCAAATGCGAATAGTTCCTTGTTTCTTTGTCACCAGTACAATATTCAACACCCAATCCATAAGAGGGATTAGATAAATAAATCCAGCTTTCAGAAGTTTTTCAACTTTACCTTTAATGGCAACCACTCTTCTAGGGTGCATTAGATGAAGCTGTTAGTGAATGGGCTTCGCATGAGGATAAGTTGGAATCTCGTGCATGACTATACTTGGGTTACTACCAGGAATTTCTTCATATGACCATTGTTACACTAAAATTTGTCACCATGACTATTTGCAGTTAGTATGGCTCCATCAATAGTCATACTATCCTCCTTGGAAATCCTCATACCTCTGCTCTCCATGTCAAACTTCAAGAAAGAGAGAAAGTCATTAAAAACATATTTATCTCTGGGTGTGCAGATTCTCTCATCCTTACCTGTGTGTACGCATCCCAAGTTCACAATACCTGCATCCTTGCACGCTCTGTATGTAAAGGGGTGGGTGCGTACTCTTGTAAAGGTCAAAAGGCGCGAGTTTCATATTAAAAAAGTTACTTGTGGTCATTTCTAGAACATTCTAGAAGCTTGTTTGACGTGTATTGAGCGCCTCCAGATGGTTCATGTATCCCTATGAAAGAGGAACTTATCCCATTAAGAGAGGAGCTACCCCATCGAAAAGAGGGGCTTATTCCATTGATGTTGGACCTGATTAACTTCCTCTAGAGAATTATAAATACAGGCATTGGGCCAGAGGAGGAGAGGTTGAAAGCTGAACATTCCAAAGGGTAGATGCTGCTGGAATTAGGACTTCCTTGTATAAGCTTGTGAGGAGAGATTCCCATCCTTTCTTGTTTCATTTGGAAGTGGGTGAGCTTATCAAAGTAAAGGAGAAATCTTGCTGGACCCTAGGAGGGACCTGCACAACACCAAGGCTCAGGTTGTAATGGTTTCTTTTGTTTCCTATTAATACAAATAAGTCCATTCTTCTCAACAATTTGTTATTTATGAGTTGCTTCATATACTCCTTGGTGTGTATGTTAAATATGTTTTATTCTATGAGATATTCAGGTGCTATTTAATCGTTTGATTGTTAGTGAATGTAGGTTTCGAAGAGAAGGAGGAGCTCATCTGGATTGACGAGGCTAGACTACTACAACAGCGTTGGACTACAGGTAGGATCTAAACACTTGAATTCTTATATGGTTAATGCATATTTAGAGAAGGATTGTTCTTAATTGTCTTGTTTATCACTAGAAAGCCTTAAGATTCTAGGGAGGTTGGTTTTGTCCACAAAATTAACTCTTTCCACCTGACAAGGAACCCAAATTTCAGAAAAATTCAAAACACAAATGCTAGAAGGGCCAGTCCCGACCATGATATTAGGCCTCCTTTCCAAGAAAACTATGCGGAGGCATCTACATCCAGTGAGACCACAGATGGGACTCATATGAACCTGATAGATTCGGAAAATGAACAGCAAATCTTTCTTACTGAAGAGGACGGAGAATACCCTGATGTAAAACAATTTCACACCAAGTCGGGAGAGTCTTTTGATTTCAAACAAGGTTATGATACCGCTGTGTATGAAGTACACAAACAATATAAGTTGAGAACAAGGACCATTGATGTTCCCGCATCTAGCAGAACAAAAGATAGCAAACAACCCAACAAAATTAAAGGCAACGAGACCATAACTCAACCAGCTGATAGCTCTGTCCCAAACCCGCATCAGGTAACTGTGGAGGATATAAAGACACACAACCTCCTATTGATCGGCCTCTACCTCCTTCCTCCCCAAAAGAAAATCTGAACAACACTCCAAAAAATCCTCCCAAAGCAGAAATACCACAAACTGTCATTCATCATAACATTGACATTCCAAAAGAAAACATAGAGAGTATGCCTGAAAAAGAGAAATCTACCGCTATCAATGCCAAGCACTCATTGGAAAAACCATGAAGTTTAGAAGCAGAGATTGGAAAACTCAAGATATCCATTCCCCTCACAGAACTTGCCAAACATGATGTATATAGGCAACAAATTCAAAGGTCACTTCAACTACTAGAGGTAAGGGATGATGTAAACGTTTTAGACGATACCCCTGAGCTGTTGTTTGGTCCAGAAGTTAACGAAAAATCAACATACGGACCTATTCCACCTTTTTATGTTAGCCTGCACATACATGACAAGATATTGCATAATGCCATGTTTGACTCAGGTGCCTCACATAACCTTATGCCCAAAGCTGTAATGGAAAGGTTGAACCTTGATGTCACAAGACCATACAAAGATCTATATTCCTTTGACTCAAGTCAAGTCAAATGTTTAGGCTTGATTACAGATGTTTGTGTGTCTCTAGTCCAATTCCCCAACAAGACAATCCTAATGGACGTAGTAGTTGCTGATATTCCCACAAAGTATGGCATGCTCCTATCCAGATCATGGGGAGCAAAATTGCAAGGATCCATTCAATTTGACCTCTCGTATGCCACTATATCTGTCTTTGGGCAACCAAAGGGACTGTATAGAGAAACACTGATGAAGTATGTGGTAAGCAGTGAGGAAAAGCCCCAAAATTTTCCAATTTACTCAATCCATTCCGATATGGATTCTTTCATTTTATTTAATGATAACAGCAGCCCTCCAACTGATGATAAGCCGTTATCTTTGGAACAAGAAACATACATCAATGAGGAATCGGTTGCCAATACCCATGAAATTGTCTCAACAGTTAAGGCAACCAACAAACAGCAAGAAGAACATCCCCAAACAGAGATGGTAAGTCTGCCCAATCCTAAAAAAACTGAAACTCTTAATACAAACCTCGAACAATAAAACACATGGTATTTAGAGTTTGATGGTTCTGTGAACAAGTTAGGAGCAGGGGCAGGAGTATGGATTTACAGTACACATGATAATCACGCAGAAGGCCATGCCTATAGACTCAATTTCAGATGTACAAACAACATGGCAGAGTATGAAGCTCTTCTCTTAGGACTTAAACTACTCAAAGTCCTAAGAGCTACAAAAGTGTCCATCCTAGGTGACTCCGACTTGATTATACAACAAATGAAAGGTAACTTTGTTACTAATGATAGTAGAATGAGACCTTACAAGGCTATTGCCACCGAAATACTCATTTCTTTCAGCGAATTCGAGCTTGCCAAAATCTCAAGAGATCATAATATTCATGCCCACAGCCTAGCAACTTTTGCTAGCACATGCAAGCTTCCCTTCGAACCAAATCACCATTTCACCGCTGAAATAAAACATAGACCTCCGGTCCCTAACAACGTTAAGGATTGGCAGGTATTTCAAAATGATGCCCAGATTAACAATTTCCTAACTCTTGAGGGCGAATTTTCCAACACAAACATTGACATGGATGCCATGAACGATTCCCAACATCTGACAAAAGAAAATCAACAGGCTCTAACAGCTCCAACAGCTAGACAAATCCTTAACCCAACTATTTTTAACAACGCAAACATAGAGCAATTGAAGCAAATGTGTTTAGAGGAAACAACCAAAGAAGAGGATGAGTTTATTGATCTAAAGAGTAATTTTCTACCTTTCGGCCTTACTCCATTAGAAGACATGTTTGATGACAATGATGTGCCCAAAAAGCCAAAAATGGAGCCTCTGAATGCTGCTATAGAAGAACACAACATAGGAACAGCAGAGCAGCCCAGAATGATTAAATTGTCCAAAAATCTGCCCCCTGATTAAAAACTGAAATACGTGGATTTGTTCAAAGAATTCCAAGATGTATTTGCATGGAGTTATGAGGACATGAAGTCCTATGACACCTCAGTGATCCAACATACCATTCCCTTAAAACCAAATCAAAAACCGTTCAAACAGAAACTTAGAAGAATCAACCCCATGCTTCTTCCCCTTATTGAAAAGGAAATAAAGAGAATGTTTGAAGCAGGTATCATTGCACCCATCAGATTCTCTGAATGGGTATCTAATTTAGTTCCCACTAGGAAAAAAACAGGAGAGATAAGACTGTGTGTAGACTTGAGAAATTTAAACCAGGTCGCTCTAAAAGACCACTACCCTTTGCCCAAAATGGACCATATCTTACAAAGAGTAGTGGGTTCCTCTAGAATTTATTTACTAGATGGATTTTCAGGATTTAATCATATACTTGTTCACCTGGACGACCAAGACAAGACAACCTTTACCACACCGTGGGGAACATTTAAGTACGTTAAAATTCCTTTCGGGCTAAAAAACACTGATGCTACCTTTCAAAGGGCAATGGATATTGCATTTTCCAAGGAGATACATGATTTCCTTGTTGTTTACCTTGATGATCTAACCCCATTCTCCAAATTTGACCAAGAGCACCTTAAGCACTTAAGGCAAATTTTCATGACATGCAGGAAATATGGCATTTCCTTGAATCCCAAGAAGTCCATGTTTTCCCTTGAGGAAGGCAAGATTCTAGGCCATATCATATCAAAAGATGGGATTAGAATTGATCCTGAAAGAACTCAGGCTATCCTCCAAATCCCCTATCCAAGAAACATAAAATAACTGCAAGCATTCCTTGGAAAGATCAATTTCCTAAGGAGATTTATCCCAAACCTAGCTGAGCTAATAAGGCTATTGAGAAACATGTTGAAGAAGGATGCCAAGGTAAAATTGTCTCTTGAGACCAAGAAAGCCTTTGAAAGTATAAAAAATGTCTTGACTCAAACGCCTGTCCTCACGAGTCCTCAATTCGACAAAGATTTTATCATTTTTTCCTTTGCATCTGAGCACACTATAGCCACGGTCCTATTGCGAAAAGATGATCAAGGTAACGAAAAGCCAATTGCTTTCTTCAACCAAGCTTTGAGAGATGCACCCTTGAAATATCAGATTATGGAAAAGCAGGCTTATGCCCTGATCAAAGCCATCAAAGATTTTAGAATTTACATCTTATACTCCCACGTGATTGCCTATGTCCCTAAATCTGTTGTAAAGGATATATTAACTCAAGAGGGACTAGAAGGAAAAAGAGGCAAGTGGATTCCCAGCATCCTTGAATACGACATTGAAATAAAACCCACCAAACTGATAAAAGGACAAGGTTTAGCCAAACTAATGTCTGAAAAAAACTTCCAAGCCTTAGACATTAATCAACTGGACAATGAATCGAAGCTGGCGACTCCACAGATCAGTGAAACCTTTTTGCAATCCCCATGGTATGCTGATATTTTCTTTGTATTGTTAAACCTGTGTGCTCCCCCAGGATTGTCCAGAACCAAGAAAAGATTTTTAAGGATGAAATCCTCAAAGTTTTGTGTCATAGATGGTGCTTTGTTTTGGAAAAATCATGAAGGTGTTTTTCTTAATTGTTTGACTATCAATGAAACTAATAGCATCATGAAAGAATTCCATGCAGGGGACTGTGGAGGACACTTATATTGGAAGTCCACTGCTGAAAATATTTTAAGGGCTAGTTATTATTGGCCCTCTTTATTTACAGATGTCGAGAAGTTTTCTGTTTCATGCCACAAATGCCAAATCTTTGAAGGAAAAATAAAATTACTGCCCTTGCCCCTTAAGCCCATTTCAACCGAGAAACCTTTTCAACAAGGGGGTCTCGACTTCATTCGAGAAATTCATCCCTCTTCCTCAGGCCAGCACAAGTGGATTTTAATAGCCACGGATTATTTCACTAAGTGGACTGAAGCCATTCCATTTAGACAAGCCAACGACTCCACCATTATCCAATTCCTTGAGAGCAATACCCTTTCCAGATTTGGCTGCCTTGAGAAAATCATCACTGACAATGCTGCTGCCTTCAAATCCAATAAGATGATCAACTTATGCCATAAATACCACATTACCTTGGGCCACTCCACAGCTTACTACCCTCAAGGTAATGGCTTGGCTGAATCGTCCAACAAAAGCCTCATCAATATCATAAAGAAATTGCTGGAGGAAAACAAAAAGAACTGGCATAGGAAGCTCACAAATTCTTTGTGGGCAGAAAGACTTTCCACCAAGAAATCCATTGGGATGAGCCCTTATGAATTAGTATAAGGCATGGAAGCCAAATTTCCTTCATCTTTGGGCATTCCTACTATTAAATTGTTGCAGGAAATTCAGGCTGAACCAAATGACATGCAGAGAAGAGTTAATCAAACCATTCATCTTCAGCAAACTAGAGGGAAAGTCTATGACAGAGCTCAAATGTTGCAAGAAAAGCTCAAACATATGTTTGATAAGAAGGCTAAAGCAGAAGATTTATGGGTTGGCAGCAAAGTTCTGAGATGGGATTCACGAAGAGAGGACAAGGGAAAACATGCAAAATTCGATTTTTTGTGGAAAGGCCCATACATTATCAGCACTGTGCAAGGCAATAATACATATTTTCTCAGATCTCTAGATGGCAGCACGGCTGAAGAAGGCCTTGTCAATGGCTGAATGCTAAAGCACTATAATGATCCTTTTGATTAAAATAAATAAATAAATAAATAAATAAATAAGGAAAAAAGAGAACAGGCGGTGTTATTTTCTGTACATAGAATGTTTGTATATATCAGCACTTTGATTTTATTTTGTAAGAGTCCATGATGCTAAAGCACGTAGAAGAAAGCAAGCAGTGGTTTACAATCTAACAGCAAAACAGTTAAGGGAAAGTGTTGTTAGTAGTCCAAAAGTTCAAATCAATCCAACAATCAGCACTAAGAAGTTCCAAAATATAGCAATGACAGAAGAATCAAGTCAATCTGACCTGCGGTTCTTGGCTTCTCACAAGGAAAATCCATCCCCAAGTGGAGCCACTGTTAGCCTCCTACTGCAGCAGGTTACTCATATTTCATGATTGACACTTTTACAGGCCAAATATGTCATACTTTGCATGTTGCAATGCTCCATATTTGCTAAACAGTCACGAAGGAAAGAATGCTACTGAAAGTTCATCTACAACATTCCAATTTTGAAGAGTCATTCCATTTTTGTAGAATTTTCGGCTAAAGGAAGGTCCAAACAGCTTAATCTTGGTCTCCCTAGGTTTCAATTTCTGGTTTTAGAATATAGAGAATGAAAATCTATCCAAACAGCTTAATCTTGGCAGATTCTTATATAGGTAGAGAAACAAAGGAGCCCAACTGCATAATCTAGGCACTTGGAAGAAATAAGGGTAGTTTGTAGATAGGAAGGCATAAAAAACAAAATTGAAATGTTGGGTCTGCGAGTCTAAGTGCACCCAAACCAAAAGAAGAAAAAATGTTAGGTAAGTAGGTTGGGTAGGTAGTTTTGAGGTTGCAGAATCTTGATTTCTGATCAATTCTATGTTTTCAAAGTATCATATCTACGCAGGTCACAGTCATCAGGAAATTGCACATGGAGGAGTTCAAATCAGGCATAACTAACTTCCCTTTCTTCCTCTTCCCCAACTCATTAACTAATTTCCCCAAAAAGAGGTCAAGATCTGCTTGATATCTCTTAGTTCCATCATTTTCCATGTCATTAACCTTGGTGAAGATCTGCTTCACTCAAGAAGGATCTATACTTTCTCTACACAACTCTATCTCCCCTTTGAAGCCTAAGATCTCTAAAACTTAGCGCTTTCTTGTCATCTCCATATTAACTACTGACATTATTATTTAACTCCCTATACTTTCCCCATCCCCCTACTAAAACTATGAAAATAATCCCCTTATGTAAATGTCCCCTTCCCCTGGTTGAAAATAACCATAAGTACCCTCAGGAATTGCTCAGTGTATCTGAAACTTGGCAAGAACCCTCATGCTGCCCCTTCAAACCATCTTCTAATGCAATGGACTCCTTCCAAAGCATAAAATTCCTTTCTAGGTTATCGGACCCCTTCCGAGGCCTCAAATACTCTTCAAACGCACATACTCACTCCTTCCGATCGCAATAAACCCTTGCCGATTGCCTTAACATTCTTCTGATCCTTGTGAACCCTCTCCATCGGGATTATCGCAATCGAAGGTTGCAAGAGTATTATGGCTCACTGTTGTTTCTTCCCGATGGACGCTATGCCGATGCCATCTCACGATCGACATATTGCAATATTTTATACCACATAGGTGTGCCCCTTTCCTTTTTGCCCGATGCGCTATCGCGATATCTCCGATCGGCGGTCACAACCATCGCGTTTCCAAAATAAATGCGTTCTCATTCTTCGCCGATGCGATATTGGGATCGCATCGAAAGAAGTATATCGCATCGCAGTAAAAAATGAATCGCCCTGCCGACCAGATCATTGCCACATCACCCTGCCACGTCACCTCGCTGACGTCATCCACTGTACAGCTAATGTCATGCTGACGTCAACAGCCAAAAAAAGGGAAAAACGTGCATCGCTACGGGAAATGAGCGATATTGGGGAATCTTTAGGGAATCTTTTGATTCCTTGGCCCTTTTTGCACCGAAAAAGCCCGAAATTGCCCAATTTTGCCAAATTAAACGAATTTGAAGACAGAGAGAGACCAGGAACAGAGATTAAAGAGTATCAGATCAAATATGCAGACAGAAAGCATGTCAAAGAGTATCAGGAAGCGGCGAAGACCATTAATGTAGCAGCAAAGTGTATCAGAGGAGATTTTCTCAGGACTCGAGGCAAATCCAACATTAAAACGAAAGCTCTGAAAGTCAAGAAGCAATTGAAGACGCATTGAAGGCTCACCAGCACAAATGACTGCACATTAAACTCACAAAAGATCAGTGGACCAGAACTCAATGCACAGTTATGAGAGAACCACTGCACCAAGTCACACAGGACACCTCATCAAATCAACTTGATTCAGCTGCCTCTCGCGCAGCCCAAAGGACTTACTTGCATTTAATTCCAGCAACAATTAGGTTTTTAGAAAACGTTTTTCCCTGCAGACCTGTTTAGGTCAATTGTAATAAATGACTTTAGATATTTTTCTTATATATACCACCCTGAAAGATGGAGTAGGGGTTGGTTGGTTGATCAATAGCTTGATCTTTGTTATTCTGATCTTTCTCTCAAGCAGAGACTCGCACTGTAACTGTGATGCTTTCTATAATCAAAGACTGCTGAAAGCATGGATTCTGAAACTGTCTGCTGTGTTTAATTGGCCGAGGAGTGATTGTGGAATTCCTGTGCTTCTACATGTTTCAATAAGTGTTTCTTAACTCTGTTAGTTTT
>APFE030500806.1:66840-79844 GCA_000404065.3 Pinus taeda | reverse complement strand
ACATGCACGCAATCATAAATTGTAAACATATGCATAAACAAGACATAGAAAAAGATACGTAATATTCCAAAACCAACTTAGCTTTATTAATGCCCTTTCCAGTTACAATCCACTTCCTACCCTATGCACATAGCTGCAGACTCTACTAGGCCTCTATGCACACAGTTGCAGAGCCTCTATCTACTACTTCGACACAAGACTCGGGCTTACAGACTCAAAGCGAATATCACATTCAACAACCCATAACATTTCAGATCAGATCTAAAAGCTAACCTCTATCCTTAGAGCCTCGTTCTATTTATACATTCCTATGGTCCACGGACGATGGGTAGGGTGACTCAGTTTACATTACCTTACATTATTTGAGGGCTGACAACCCTTTGACTTGACTTATTACAATTCATGCTCCGCGCACTTCACAGACCCTTTACAATACCGTTACCCAAAATTGTTGGCTTTAAGCCCCAAAACCATTGCACAAGGGATCTGCTACCCAACAGGCCCCCAACACAATCATTGTGACTCATCCTGAGTCACATGGCTAGTGCAGTGATATTCACACAAAGTTCATCCAGCAACTTGTGAGCTTCTCTTTCGTCCGCAACACATTCTTCTACTGTCCGTTATAACCATTGTGCGCGTATCTCCCATGCTTTGTCGTCAGGCGCAATTCTTTGCCTGAGTGTGTATATCCATGCATTTATGCCAACTTTGCCTTGATCTTAGCTGTGACCATGAACTCTTCCTCGAGCCACAGTTGGATGCGTTCTTTAAGCACTACTTCCTTTTGGAATGCAGAATCCACCTACACTTTGAGAGCCTGGGCCTCCCTCATCTTGGCTAGTTGTTGAGTAAGGGCGACCGTCTGCACAATCCCCAGATATTGTCATAGGCCTACTGTAGCTCCCGCGCTTCTGTCTCCAACCGCTATAGCATTGGGTCTTCCGCTGCTCTGTGACTTCTGGGGGTGTAGCGAGCTGTGCTTTCAACCTCAGCTGCACGATCTGCAAGTTGAGGTCCATCTGGATCTTTGTTGCTTTATCTTGTGCCTGGCGAAATCCACTAGCCATTTTGTGGATTCGAATACTCACTGGTAAGTCTATTGTAATCTCTAGCTTGGGGACATGGTGACATGCTTCCTCGACAATTTACTCCAACTCCTAAGCTTGTGCTACCGCTTCATCACGTTGAATGCTCAGCTACTCGATGTTGATGCACTGTTCACTGAGCACCTGGACTGCGCATCCTTCCCTACCATAGAGCTTTGTTGTCACTCCATCATGTAGCTATAATATTTCTCATGGCAACACAGCCAAATTTAAACCAAGTCCCTTGAGTTAGCTTATCGTAGCTCTACCCTCCATATTGTTCATTGTTAGTGCTCCATCTGGTAGCACAAAAGTATTTTCCATTTTGGCTTGCAGTAATTGCTTGGTTGCTGATGCACTTGTATCCCCGACTGTCGTTGCTCGTTGTGGGACCCATACTTGAAGTTCCTGGAGTTGTGCCCTGATCTCCCCCAACACATTCTGCTATTCTATCATTTCATCCGAGAGCGCCTCCCTAGTGACTTTGCAAATTATGTCGCCGATGTCATATAGGTCACCCTCAGTTAGTCTTATAAGCTCACCATCTGACTTGGAAGCATTGTTCTTCTTTTGTGGCCGTATTTTTTCAGTTGCGTGCGACCATTTTAATTGTGTAGAGGTGGTGTTTGGGTCTGCACCTTCCATCATATCATCTATCCCCTGCCCTATGGTCACGTTCGGGACTCTTTCTTCCTATGTTGTAGCAGTCCCTCCTACTGCAACCTTTTCTACAGCGGCCTTCGCTACCTCCCGAGATGGTTGTACTTCTGCAGCTAGCTGTTCATTCCACTTTTGTTGTGCTAGCATCTTTGCGGCAGCATTCTGTCTTTGAATCTCCATCTCATTGCGTACCAAAAAATTTGGTGCATGCCATTCTAGTGGCCATGTGTCGAGAACTGCGAAAAAAATGTCATCTATTATGATGAAGGAGAGCATGGTCCACTTTAGCTCTCAATCCTATCGTGCTCTGATATACACATTGTGCATATCTGCTTTAAAGTCTGCAAAACTCTTCAGACTATCATAAACCAAGGGGGATAGGCATGGCCACTTGTTGATCCATAGTCTTATGCTCATTTCCATTAGTATTCAGAAGATCTTGGTTTCTCGGATGTGTGTGGCATCCTTTGTTTCCCATAACGACGTGTATTTTGCTGCCTCTGGCTAGTCCTGATCAATGGGAGGAAAATGACTATCCACAGGCAATTCTCCTATAACCAATAGGATAGATAAGAGAAACCACGCATAGTGGAAGGTCTTACCATGCTCCTGGGCCTCGCCGCAGTTCATCAAGAATTCCTCGTAGATGAACTACGACTAGTTGAATCATACCCCTTCTGCGCATTACTCAGCTAGCACGATGATCGTTGTTGGTAGCTCATTACCATGGAATTTTCTCATCACCTTCTCTACCAACAACTGGATCGTGACGTGGACCCCTTTGTCCTGAAAGCTAGTAATAAGGTAACCCCTCTTCATTTTCTATAACTTATATTTCTTTTTCATGGCCTCTGCAATCATCAAGTCTCTACCTACACCAGCTATTTCCGTGGGGTCCCTTCCTGCATAGGGAAGCTGAGAAATCCTATGAATGATCTCCGTCATGATGGGAATGGGCTCTTCCAGCCACAAGTACCCATCATGCACCAGGCAAAGAAGTTTCCGGATGACAAATATCATGATTAGGGCCTGATGAATGTGTGGAATTGATATGAGGTGGAGTAGCTCGGCCTCCTCTACACTGCGAAGCCATTCTCATGGCTACAGTGTTGTAACTGCCCCCTCCATGCTTAGTTTCATTAGCTGGCTAGTTTCAAAATGAGGAGGCTTCTCACTATCTGTGAGATCTCAGTCTTCAAACTTCATAGTGGGTACACAACCCACAACTGAACCTTCGAACAGAACTTCCACGGGGAGGAACGGGGTGTTGACTGTGCTCTTAATCACATCCAAGTCTTTAGGTACTTTTACCCTCCCTTTCCGCGAAGGGACATACTTCGGAAGCTTTGCTAATGGGGTGTCTTCTTCCATCTCTTCCTCTGGTTCCATCTCATCAACAATGGTCGGAGGATTCTCTTCCTCATCATTGCTCTCAATATTGACTGTTTTTCCCTTCTCCTCCATCGACAGTTTTCTAAACCGCAGATTTCATGGAGACATACGGACTGGTCCGGCTACCTATGGACCCCTTCTGGCACATCCCCAATTAGTGAAATAGGGCTTGGTACGACTTCCTTAGCGGTCGAAATTGCCCTTCTAAGAAGGTACTGCGTCTCTTTCGGTAATGCTTCAAATGCTGCACTCACTGTCAAAGCCTCTAAAGCTGTAAAGTCCATGCGCAATAACTCAATTCTCAAGTTGTCAAGGGTTGTTTTGAAGATGACCATTTTGGATTTATAGGCCTATCGGAATTTAATCTTGACTGCTCCCCCCTTTCTTGGCTCATTAATGTGATATTGGCGGCAAATCGTTTCAAATCTAGTTCTGACCCCATGTCTTAGTTGTTCATCGTCCACTCCTCACTACCTTAAATTGGACACCTTGTCATGAATAGTGTCCCCAACAGTCACTTTCCATCCCCACCACGCGGAAATGCAGCCCCCTATATGCGAAGGCAATCTATGCGTCATACCGATCTTTTGTGCAACATGTGGGTCACACAGCCCCCATATGGACTTTCTTATAGCCCCACGTTCTCTTTCAACTTCTTGGAATGTTGAGACTATGCTTCCTACGGATAGTCAGGTGATCGAACCACTGGTTTGAGGCTTCACATCATTGCCCGACCCAATCCGCGGGCCTTCCCTAGTTACTCTTGAGCTAATCAGTGCCTCGCGTTCTCCCCTATGCGAAACACTTCCTTGGTTGCTTTGCCTGATAAGGTGTGGTCGCATCCATGGTAGTATAGTGACCAGCTCCCGATGACAATCTGATAGCATGGTTGTGGAGATGCCCATACGTGGCCCTGTCCTATTGTCAGCCCATAATTCTTGTGAGATTTTGGTTTCCAGTTCTCTGATATCCTCGTCCATTAATCTACTTTTCTACTTCAATCGTACCTGATCTTCTTCAAGTTTGTGCAGCTGAATGTTCCCTTGCTGAATGGCTTCTTGAATTTGCATATGTTTGTCCTCATGTAGCTATATAATTTCTTCACTCTAGTTCTCGCAAGCTATCGTAATAATGGTACAAATTACGTGAGGATTCTTTCCCAAAACTATTGCCTTGACTTCGCTCGTCGTCTTCGGAACCATTTTCATGCCCTAGTTCCCGCACATGGCCTTATATGCCCATTGGACCACCATCATGCATAGGTCCCAATTAGTTCATCTTGTCTGGTAAATTTTGTTCATGATTCCACACATCTTTGTGAAAGCGTTGACGTGAAATATTTGTGGCATGCGTCGCATTGCCTAATGTTCGACCCTAGTATGGGAGGTGCTTGCATAGCACATGTGTACATGCATCGACACAAGTGGGTGCACAAACTACTACGTCTTGACTGCCTGATTCACGCTCGTTGATGGGGACTTCTAGGTCATAAGCGCATCCATCTTCTACCTTCGCGCCAGTTCCCCATAGTATTCTAATTCATATTCCCCCATCGTGTGGGTGTCGCATGTAATGCCCGTTATAGCGCATCGTACAGTCATTTTTCCGGTACCACTCTTTCACATTGGTCTAAGGGTTCCTCCACGTTTGTTACCCCATCATCTATTGGCATTTCCCTTGCTTCGGTCGTCATGCACCATAGTGATATAATCATCATATTGCAATTTAGCGTTGTTACGTCATGTAACTGATTCTGCCAACGTTCTATTTCTTCATCTGAATCTAAAGTACTAGAACTGTCACACTCCCATGAGATTCTGCCATCTTCAGTTAGGTTCACCTGATCCTGGTCTTGCACTGTTATCTGGTAAATGCAATCCAACTCATCGTCACTATCATCCTCATGCACAGGTTCAATATAGCGCACTCCTTCAACTGGATCTAGCGGAACTACTACACGTAGGGACTTTTTCTTGAAAATCATCTTCTGCTTCTTCAGGTTGATGACTCCATTGATATCAATGGCCCAGTCTATTCCTAGGAATGGAGGATAAGGCTTGTTGTCATCAACAATGTCTATTACTTCAAAATCCGTTTGTGCGCTCATGCCTTCGATATCCATTGTTACCCCTTGCAATCTCCCCATGGGCAAGATCTTTTGTTGGTTTGCCATCCGTAATTGAATAGGAGACCACTGTAACGCGGGCCTGCCCATGCGTTCCCATGTCTACTTTCGTAACACATTTGCATACAAACCCAAGTCTAGGATTACTTGATCCATCTCATATTCACCAATCTGTGCTGTTAATCTCATTTCCCTCCCAGCGCCCAGTGCATGCTTTCCCAATTTTCGGACTACGCATGGTTCACCTAACCCTGTGCACCTAGTGATCAACTCTCTTAGTCCCTTAACTACTTTATTGTCCCGCATCAACTTCATGCATGTCTCTAAGAAGGTAGTAAGCATAGAAGGATCCATTCGCAACTTTGGTTGATCCTTACTACTTGAACTATAGGCCTCCCTAAAGCTCTTCTTAGCTTCAATAAATGTCTCCCTTGTGCATTCCAAGTCAATCTCAGGTTCATTTGTAGGAGCCTTGTGCACCCATGTATCTTCCTCGGGCTATTTCTCGTTGTCTTCCCCTATTATCGCGCCGCTTTTGAGCATCATGTTCACGTTCGGGTCTTCTTCGCGTGGTTCAAACCTCATCATTTGGATGTTCTGAGTCGGATTAGACTGTAGTACGCCTTTCTTGTGCATCTGTGCAATCAACATAGGACAACATACCATTTCATGCTCAAACTTCTCACAGTACAAACAAGATATTCTTGTTGGGTTGGTACAATCACGGGCGTAGTGTCTCAGTCCTCCATAATTGTAACAGATTAGCTATCTGCGGCCCCTTCCTAGCCCCATTCCTCCTTGTACTCTCCCTAGCCCTTGAAATCCAGTGCGCCCCATCCCCGCGGCTGGGTCAAGGCCTCATGTTTCTGTCTGCATCATATATGCTAGGGTATGCTCCATCATTAACTCGTAGCTGCGACACGTACGCTCATCGTGGCCCACCGATCTAAGAATATTACAAACAACTGCTCCAGAGTCTGTGTATACTTCTGCAACAAATGAAATTTGTCTGTTGTGTGATTTCCTCCCACCTAACAGATCACACACCAGAGTGTGGGTGCCACACTTGGCCCTACCTATGCCTCTGGTCTTAATGGCATTGGTCCCCCTCCAGCCAAATAGTTCATGAATACTGGACAGTATTCCTTATCGTGGCCCTGCCCTTTACATTTTATGCACCATGCTTCTTCGCATGCTTCAGGCCAGGGTGCCCTATCCTGCTTCAAACTCTACATCTCCAAGCATAGGTTCTATAGTTTCATGTGCATCTGTTGGACTCCCATCCTAGGATCCTATATCAGGGTTTCATGCAACCTCATAACCATTTCCAATGCTTCTACCTAGGTTAAAAGCTTCTGTTGTGACAACGCCACCCTCAGGTGTGGTGTCAAAAACGCCACAAACCAAGCATGGTGTTGCGCATCCATCAGTGTCATATTAGCCTCGCGGGTCATACTTTTCAGCCTCTGATCCAGATCCCAGGGGGTTTCACCTGGAAGCATTGAAATCTCTTTAAAACTAATGATTGACTGTGTCTCTGACTTCGGTCAGCTAAACTCTTTGTTCAGTGCATTCTGGATCTCTGCTATTCCAACATTTGGATGATCATTCGAGTGCTTGACATACCATGTGAGTGCGTGATCCTAAAATGCATTTACCAGTGTGGCCTTCTTAATGTTGTCATCCATGACCCCATCTGCTTCCCACACTGTTCTTACCATGAACCAGAATTGGTCTGGATCTTCGTTCCCTACTCCTTTGAATATGGGTAGCTTGATCATGCTTGCCATGCTGAACTATAGGTTTGGTGGAGGTGGGGTGGTTGAAGATGGAGGTGAAGTAGGCGAAGTGGGTGATGGCGTAATTGGAAGTGATAACTATGGAATTCACTACCTTATCAAACTGACCACACTTCTCGAGGAAGCCCGATCGCGCTCTTCCTCACTTGCTTGCGGTGGTGAAATTAAAGGACTGTTTCCTAACCCTTCGATCCCTTTGTAGATATTCCTCGTTCACGTCATTCCAATCATTAATGTATTTGCATAACCCGCTTCTCACATAACATCATCTTAATCTAGGTATTCAGGGATTTGATGTACCTACCTTGCGGTCCTTTGAGAAAGCATTGTTTTGTGCTACTATAGCTCACGGTTGTATCTATCGCAAACTCAATGATAAACCCTCCTATTATCCAGTCAAGCCAATGGTCCACGGCCCACGCGATCTTATCTACTGATGCCTCTAGTCTGCACACTAACTTCGGAGTCCACACTATTGGTTGATCAAGCTTATACCTTCCCTTGCTGTCGACTAGCCTCATGATCCAATCATACAGCTCTGAAGAGAAGGTCACAAAGAAGATCTTGTGGATTTCTGTATATACATAGCGATCTAGCCACCTCTTTTTAAATATCCGTGGATTTCTGTTTTCCTGTACCATGAACTCGTGAATCTTCTTTTCCAACCAATATTCAATTTCCTTCTTTATAGGGTTCCAATGTTCCGACATCAGACATCCCTTAGGAAGATCCTGGTTCAAGTAATGGAACCATTTGTTGGCTTATTGCCACCTAACCCAAGTTTAGAAGTGTTTTAGCTAAACAAATTCCAAAACTACCAGCCCTTTCGGCAATAGTCCACGGAGCGCAGAGTGAGGTCTCACCCGAGGTAGTATGGGAGGGTGCTGGAACTAGGTTTCTGCACCCTTGGGATATCTTGATGAGTCTTGGAAGGCTCACGATCCTACTCTACATGTTGTGCTACTTCCACGCAACTGCCTGTCCAGTGTGACTACCTTCACGTGGCTTAAGTGAAGAGCATGATTTTTCTTTACCCTTTGCCATGCTTATTAGTATTATAGATCTCAAATTAAATTAAGTGGGCCCGATACTTTCATTTACCATTCAACATAAACAGACATTTCACAATCATAAACTATAAATAGGTGCATAAACAGGACCTAGAAACAGATATGCAATATTCCAAAACCAAATTATCTTTATTAATGCCTTTTCCAGTTACAATCCACTTCCTACCCTATGCACATAGATGTAGGGGTCCACGAACATAGTTGTAGAGCCTTTATCTACTACTTCAAACCAAGACTCGGGCTTACAGACTCAAAGTGAATATCACATTCAACAACCCATAACACTTCAAATCAAATCTAAAAACTGACCTCTATCTTTAGAGCCTCACTCTATTTATACATTCCCATGGTCTGCGGACCATCCATAGGCTAACTCACTTTACATTACCTTACATTATTTTAGGGTTGACAACCCTTTGACTTGACTTATTACAATTCATGCTCCGCACACTTTGCGGAGCCTTTACAGTACCATTACCCAAAATTGTGGGCTTTAAGCCCCAAAACTGTCATGCGGGGGATTTGCTGCCCAACAAGAATACAAATCATAATAGTAGCAAGCCTCTAGCATGATGATCCAAGAGTAGAAGGAGCTCCAAAGTAGCAGCACCACCACAATCTTCAACCACAAGTACCTACACAAACAAATGAGTCATTATAAAACAACAAGAAAGGGAAGAAGAATAGCATGCATCCATACACACAACAAACACCTCCTGTCTAAAACAACTATAGAAAGGTATTGGCACCAAAGGTAAGTATCCTGCTCACTCTCTCACATGCATCATGTAGTCAAAAAAATGTAAAAGTTATGAGTAAGTTGGTTTATAAGCAAAAAGTTGGCCAGTTCACTTGGCCACCTTCAGTTAGTCAACAAAGACAAAACATGATGTTCTCTCACACGTGGTAGCAGTCAACTCAAAAAAAGAGAAGGAGAAGGGAAAAAGCAGTTAAAGCTATTGTTGCATAAGTTGGGAGCTAATTATGAGGAGTGGGGAGTGATGAGGTTGTAGTGGGGACCAATGGTCCAAAAATGGAAACGTACCTCTGCTGCCAGCACACTACCTCGTCCTAAATGACCATAAGAGAAAATAATCATCATCCCAATACATTCGTGCATTCACTTCCTCGAAGCTCACTCTCACAAGTCGTTCTCATACCTAGGCAACCTGCCGAAAGAAAAACTCCATCATTTTACTGCACAGGAATTCCTATAGGATTGCATAGGAATTCTGATAGGATCGTGCATAGGAATTCCTATAGGATACACAAAGACTGTCTATAGGATTGGCTGAGAGGAGTTTCAGAGGGGAAAACATGGGATTTGGCCACTACAAACACTATGAGGATGTAGGCTTTGTAATTACTTCCCTCTTTACAAGTAATTGAATTGGAAGTCCTCTAATTTTGAGCGAATTTAGCAGTTTTGTAAGGAAATTACACACAATCATTTTAGTTTTGGTTCTACATTTGAAATTGTTTCAACAATCTCATCTCCCAAAAACCTGACCAACCAATATGACAAGAGGGTTTAATAAGAGGGAGCCCACAAACACTGTAAGAATCCAACAACACCCTCAGGTACTAGAAATCTTCACCATGCATAATCAGATAGGGTTTTTCGAAAAATTCATAGGGTATGAGGTGGCCCGATATTTTTCTCTCTCCCTCATTCTACTCACTAGAATCCATGCCATTATTGTGGTAAGAGGCTTCTCCATACAACTCACTCCTGAGCTCATCAACAGAGTTACCACACTTCCCCTAGGAATACCATGGAGGAAAGAAGAAAAAGGAGATAGCCAGGTTGCCAAAAGGAAATTCTTTTTAGAAGGTGAGGAACCCACTAAGGAAAAAAATGGAGTAAGTAGAGCAAGTTTTCCATATCCCTGGAATGAGGTAAGCTACGAAATAATCAAGTACATTTCATGTGAGGGTAGGTATAGTGTGGTCTATGGCTATCATTTTAGGCTTCTTGAAGAATTGAGATTTGGGGTAGAAACACCCCCTCACCAAAGACTCAACATACCATACTTCCCACTGCAATCACTAATAGACTCAAGCATCAAAATGCAAAAGGGAAATTCCCAATAGTTAGCTCACCATGGGTTAGTTAGGATCCTTATAGAAGATTCCCTCCAAAACATCAAAATTCCTATAACATGGTCAGTTTTCAAAGACATGAAGGTAGAGGAAGACATCAAAGCTCTCACATATGATGTTAGCCCTACTGTGAATAGAGCAAGAAGAGGAAGAAACATAAGGAGATGAATATCAGATGGATGAAGAAGGAGATGAATATGAGATAGGTGAAAGGAATAAGAAGAAAGGAGGTAGTGGGAGGAGGTAGAAAGGAAATCAGGCTTCTATGAACAAGAAGAGGAGACCACAACAGAGGCATGGGATGTCAGGGAGGGCACAAGAGCTATGAAGGATATGGATATTGATTGAGTTGCTCAGAGGATGAGAAACACTTTCAGTAGGGGGTGATGATGAGCCTCATCATTGGGTAATTATATGGGCCTTAATTCACATCCTAGCTTAGTCAAACCAAGTTTTCTCACAACTTACTAAATGTTTTTTATTATGATTTGTTTATGAGATGAGTTAGAGTTGGATATTATGCCTAGTGGACTAATATGCATTGAATGCAGGATTGAGGGAGAAAATCAAGTAATTTTTGCAAATACTAAGGTTAAAACTCTAATGGGACAAGGGAGAGGGATTGTAGGAGTTAAATCCTCCACATTTACATATCCCCCATTCGAATATTCCTCCATCCATAACACCATATCGGAGTGCAAGTAGCCAAGCCATGAGGATTAGAAGGCAACCGAGCAAGTGAGAGACAAAGAGTTAGTTTATCTCTAGTTCGGGAGCTGAGTTGCCCTGATTTTAAGGAATTCATTGGGGAATTTAGTTGTATAAGTAGATAGGACTAGAGCCTCATTAGGATTCAGATTTTTATTGTAAAACTCTAAGCTATTTTTGATCTCCAAACATGTGAAAGTTCTATTGATGTAATTTGTTGTTTTGGTAATAAGAATGAGATTTGTTTTGAGCCAGCATTGAGTTAAATCAGAGGCCTGAAGCTCTTGGGTTAGGGCCCAACCCTAGTAGCCAAGGCTCTTCCTTCTTGTATATGTATGTTTAGTGTAGTTTCATAGCTTCATTGTTAATTTTCTTTTAGATGCATTTCCATTACAAGTAGTGTAGATTATATTGGTTGTTTATTAGTTTGCTTCCATTTGTGCCTTACTTCAGTAGTAGATTAGCAGGGATAAAAGGAGCACCATAAGGTTGTCAGCAGGTGTCTCAGTGATGTAGGGTTACCCCAACTTATACCCACAGTATGCATGTTAAATGCATCCACACATTTGTCCCAGGTATTTAACTCCCAAAGGAGTAAAATCTTCAACCTCTAAATGGTTGAGGCCCTCTTTTAGTCTCATGTAGAATGATTCATAGACTTAACAAAGTCTAAACATTAGCCCACCTTTTCCTTTCTATCAGAAATTAATCACCCCGCTTAAACCCTCATTAACCTTTACTTTCAACTTTTCATTCAAATCCTTCTTATCGGGACTTTAAAACTCCTCATAACCTTCATTATCTCTTTACCCGCATATATATAACTTCTCCCTTCTATATGCTTGGTTAATATATATTTATCACATAAAACCTTCTATCGACACTATTTTCCTTATAAAACCTTTTACAAAGGAAATGCCACAAAACATACCTTCTGCTTTATACAGCCTCTGCACGTCTTTCAAGGTTCCACCTTTATCGCAATTGGGTACCGACTCCTCCACGGTTCACAATAATACACACCTCCTCCACATTCCTGATATGCAATAAAAAATTTAGACTTCAAATATAAACAAACACGCCCTTATAACCCTATCAGAGCCTTTTACACTATCGAGAGCACTAATCTATTGCTTTTCCTTTAGAAAACCCTAGAACAACAAAATATCAAAATACACAGGAATCAACGGGAAATACAAAGGAAAACTCTGCAAGAACACAAAGCCAGATCTCAAATCTTATAAACCTACATATATAAATATCGCCAGGTCCAGCTCTCACTTTAAAGCCTTACTGCATCACTCCTTTGATTTCCGAAATGCCGATACCTCTGATCTCTGATTGGTGATATCGCGTAATTGCATATCGGCACATCGGCATTCCATAACCACCAACCCTTAACCCCTCCGATTGTGATTAGCGACTAGATCTCTGCCCTTGATAAAATATATGATCCAATGGTCCACACTTGATCGGAACATCACAATCACTATTCACAACTTTCCAAGCTCTGATTTTGATGTCTCCAAAAGGATTCCGCCGATGCGAATTAATCTTGGTCGTTGATCTTAAAGATCTAACAGTTACTGTTACACTGAAATTTGTCACCATGACTATCTACAGTTAATATGGCTCCATCAATAGTCATATTATCCTCCTTGTCAAGCCTCATACCTCTGCTCTTCATGTCAAACTTCAAAAAGAGAGAAATTCACTTAAAAACATGTTTATCTCTAGGTACGCAGGTTCTCTCTAGCTTGCCTGCGTGTACGCATCCCAAACACACTGTACCTGCATACTTGTACGCTCTGTAAGCCAAAGGATGGGTGCGTACCCCTGGAAAGGTCAAAAGGCGCGAGTTTTCATCTTTTAAAAGTTACTTGTGGTCACTTCTAGAGCCTTCTAGAAGAGTGTTTGACGTGTATTGAGCGCCTCCAGATGGTTCATGCATCCCTATGATAGAGGAACTTATCCCATCAAGAGAGGAGCTACCCCATCCAAAAGAGGGAGTATCCCAATGATGTTGGAACTGAATAACTTCCTCTAGAACACTATAAAT